>JAATLQ010031003.1:0-10014 GCA_013421005.1 Heliconius erato x Heliconius himera | reverse complement strand
TCGAGGTTAAACGCGGCGTTGAGTTCTGCCACTCAACACGCAATGCCTCCAGAATTCGGCAGAAAGTGGGGAACGGAGTGTCTTAACACTAGGTTCCCTCTGCCTACCCTGCTGTGTGCGGGATACAGCGTGAAGCTGATTTATTTATTTATTTTATTTTATTATAGTTGTCAATCAATTCTGCTTAAATCAATAATCATGTATTTTAAGCGGGCGAAGCCGTGGGCGGGCCGCTAGTTTATAATAATTTTGTTGTTTTATTATAGTGTATATCGACTGTAGAATAACCTACAGGATCTAATGAAACCTTACAATAGCCTATTCAAATATATGTACAAAACTTTATTCAAATCAGTACAATCGCAAATGCGTACAGAAAAAATAAAGCTTATTAATCTTATATTATTTAACATATTCATTTTAATACTACATATTCTACTGCAGAGGCCAGTCGTGGCGCAGGGGAACAAAGTGTGACTGTAAAACGGACTGGTTGTGGATTCGATCCCCTCTCGAAGAGATGTAATATTTATTTAATTTTATATTTCCATTTCTTCGCTTTGGTGTCAAGGCTAGGCGCGGCGTTGAATTCTGCCACTCAACACGCAATGCCTTCAGAATTCAGCAGAAAGTGAGGAACGGAGTATCTTAACACTAGGTTCCCTCTGCCTACCCTGCTGTGTGCGGAACACATCGTGAAGCTGATGTTCTACTGCTTATTTAGTGCATAATTACAATTTTTCATACAATTAACTTACCTGTGGCGTGAAATTGGTTGGCTGCAACAGATTGCTTGGTGGAGCCGCAGTACTTCCACAGTGTTGTTGGAAGGAAGATGTTAAAATCTTCGTAGGGACAGCTACGTGAGCTCTACCCTCACTAACGTTTAGCTTCATTGTCGCATCACTATTTACACTTATTCATATTATATACATATTTTTGTATATTTTTTATGATCGCGTACTTTAACAATAAACACTTAATTTACGTTTGTTAGTGCAACTTAATGGCGCCGTCCTGAAACAAAAGAAGCATTTTGATGAGAAATTTTATTGTTTATGGCAACAGGGGATAGCATAAAACAATTGTGCGTACATATTGAGGCCATCGTAGTACAAGGTGTGACTGTAACGCGACGGTTGTGGGTTCCATCACCACTCGTGGTAATGATTTATAATATTTTATTAATATTTTCACTTCTCCGCTCTGGCATCAAGGCCATAGCGTTGAGTTCTGCCAAGCAACAGGCAACGCCTCGAACAATTCGGAGGAAACGGAATATCTTAACACTAGGGTCCCTCTACCTTTCCTACTATTTGCGAGATACAGCGTGAAAGTGATAAACAAATGTTGTACATATACAGAGAGTTTTTGT
Source organism: Heliconius erato x Heliconius himera (assembly GCA_013421005.1). Taxonomy (NCBI): domain Eukaryota; kingdom Metazoa; phylum Arthropoda; class Insecta; order Lepidoptera; family Nymphalidae; genus Heliconius; species Heliconius erato x Heliconius himera. Next base: position 8,639 of record JAATLQ010031003.1, on the reverse strand, counting down.
CAGAACCACTAAAAATGAAACCACAGTTTTAACTACTTTATAAATACATTACCTAATACATTTTTTTTTACTTCTTCCCAAAAAAAATGTGATTTTTTCAAACAAAATAAATAATAAAATTATCTGGCAGTTCTCCAAAACGCACACATTTCAATTTCCTTGTGATTACTCATTAATAGTAAATAATTTATATACTAAAACGTGCTTATAATTTAGGTTCAGCTACACAAAAATCGATCGCAAAAAAGTTTACAAAAATAGGGTCATTGAGCGAGCGAGCTTTTGTTTTAAATATTGCCACGAAAATACGTTATCTAACGTAGTATTTATTTTGGCTTATAATAATGTTAGCATGCAGAGCTTTAATTTCCGACGGTGCAACTGCCGCCACGGATGCTTTAACAATTTATAAATAAGTCTTAAATTGGATTCTCCTAATTTTAGCACATGAATCGTCATTGGCTTCTTTATTTACTACTTTTAGATAAGAAATGTTTCGGCAATCGTTAATATATACTTATATTGAACAAATCTGTAACCAGCAAATTCCATGTACTTTGAATGAGTTTTTCATAAAATTCCAACGTGTTTTATGTAAAAACATCATTGGTTGCGACGTCATTGACAGTAAAATAGTAAAAGATGGAAATGACGCTGGAAGAAAAGTAGCTGACAATGATTATTAGCTTTTAGAGTAGACGAATGGGTCTGATTTCAGGATGTAGTCCTGAATCTTAGATATATTTCTAATAGTACTAGTACTCACTGATGGGTCGTGTAAAGAATTTTTAATGTTTAAACCAGCTATGACTAAAAATTTACGTAATACCTAAATTTTGTTCGTGAATTTTTCTCGGATTTTATTCTTTTGAATTTTCTTGCTATATCACTTCCATGGCATTTAGTTTCAGTGTAATGGAAACGTTATAAATAATATTACTGTTTTTAGCATATAGAAGAGTAAAAAAGCTACTTCCACTTAAATTTTATATTTAGATTTAATAAAATATATCCAAAATTTGACGATTTCTATTAATCTTCTTTAGTTGTTTTTATTTTTTAATTTTCATTATTCTTTATTTTTTACGTCTCACTTTATCCCTAGCGGGGTAGTCAGAGAGAACGGAGCGCCAACAGCCCTACTCTCTGTATGTTTTACTTTAACAACTGTTACCACTCGTAAAAGACATAATTTTTGGTTCAAAATAACAATTTTAGGAGAACTATCATAGAGTGATATTTCTTTGAGTGATAATAATGATAGTGTTATAAAGTTACTATAAGCCATTGCAAATATATGCAGTCAGCATATAAAAGTATATCAATAGAGTGCATAAAAATTCTATAGAATTGGTGGGTTTTCCTGGAGCTATTGCTGCAATTGATCCAATCACCATGTGAGTATTATTATAAAATTTCTTAAAAGTTTTTCTTTAAAAAAGCAAGCAAATTATACAAACTTTTTTCTATATTTAATATCAGTTACTATTTGATTTCTTAATTTGAGCTGTATTATTTTATAAAAAAAAAACATTAAAATTAGCTTCACGCTGTATCCCACACCGCAGGGTAGGCAGAGGGAACCTAGTGTAAAGACACACCGTTCTCCACTTTCTGCCGAATTCTGGAGGCATTGCGTGTTGAGTGGCAGAACTCAACGCCGCGCTTAACCTCGATACCAGAGCGAAGAAATGGAAATATACATTTAAGTAAATATTTCATCTCCTCGAGTGGGGATCGAACCCACAACCAATCGGTTTTGGAGTCACACCTCGTGCCGCTGCGCCACGACCGGCCTCACTATTTTATACTTTTCTAAAATAGTATTTTATATTGTATTGCAGGTATATAAAATTATTCGGCAGAAAGTGGAGAACGGCCACGCTTTACATTTTACATGTTAATATTATCAAAAAATTTTATATAAATTATCATGTTATTATCTTCAATACGTTTATTTTTATTTAATTAATCCTATAAATGGGGAACGGAGTGTCTTAACACTAGGTACCCTCTGCCTACCCTGCTGTATGCGTGATACAGCGTGAAGTTGATTTATTTATTTGTATTCAATAATTATATACCTAATATATATATTTTTTAATATATAAATTTTATGTTTTCAGAATAGCTCAAAGACGTCGGCTATCTCGGATGTACATCGTGGTGCAGCGGGAGGCGTATCAAGACATAGATACAAAGAGGTACGATTTTTTTTTAAAGTACTTTAGAATTTTTCTGGAGTTGCTTTCCTTTTATCTTTAAGTAAATCCTTTTAGTAAAAGTTTTAAATTTTTAAATACATTTTCCATCTATTCCAATGTTACAACTTTACTTTACTTTGGTTAAAATTCGGTAACATAATGAGAGAGTATATAACTAAGTATGTTAACGATTGCAATATGGCTATCAGGTTAAATATGACAGAAATTATGTAGGCCACAATTCCAAATTGTACTTCCATTTATTAAACCTAAAATTACATTTATATTTGTTTAACAATAAAGAAATGTATAAATCCTTAATATTAACTGGAACACTCGCTAAATTTGCGCAGGCATATTTTTTTGAGATGTAATAGAAGTCAGTGTCGTGTTAAGCTGGTTATTGTTCTCTACCAAAATTAAATAATTATAATTTTAAAGGTAATATCGCCGTTCTCCTATCCTTAGTCCTTTGACCATAATAATTTTCTCGTAATAAATTCCAAATCATCCCTTTAAGCAATATCTAGTAAGAATTCTTTGTACATAGAGGCTGAATGCCCGAAGATCATTTCATGAAAAAATTAAAAAATACCTCTGTAAAAATATATTAATTATGTACATCATTCAAGATAAACCAGACTAAAAAGAGACAAAAACATCAGCAATAGTATTAAACTCTACCAACCTCCGGAAACTTCACTCAATTAATTCAAGATTGGCCCTGCAGATACCAGTTGTATGAAATAAAGTCAACGACAATATAATATATCATACCACGATTCCAATTTACTTAATACTAATTATTGCAAGTGTACCTGGTATTGGAATTGCATATAAACGATTTCGGCTTCAAATCTCAAAAAAATACCACACCACACGAAGCAACAGACAAAAATATCATTATTACACGAAATGGATGCTGCAATTAACGCCCACGAAGTGATAAGTGATATCATCAAAATCTCAGCAACTTTTCCCTCTCAAGAATAGTTGCTGATCTACGGAGGGAGATGTTATATAGCGCTTGGTGTCACAGGCGGAAAACTTATTTAATATTATAATATGTCCGTCTGATAGGCGGCCGAGCGCCCGAAAATGCTGACAAAGAAGAGATCGGGTGAACATCGCCGGTGGGAAAGGAATTTCTACCGTTCCCACACTTATTATTCCATCGTGGAATAATTAAGTCGTAGGTTAAGTTAGATTTAATTAGGTTAGATTCGATATTGTTTCTCCAAAATTGAGAACAATTATATATAAGTTAGATTTAATTTTTGTATTTTAATTAGAATTTTATGAATATAAATTTATACAAAAAAATCGTATTTTCTAAACCCTCCAACTGCAGCCTACGTAACTAAGTTTAAATACAAATGTTTTTTGCGAGTAGAGCAGTTTTCTGCAAATTTGAAATGCTCTGAAAATATAAAATTTATATATAAAAATATATATATATTAGATATATAATTAGTGAATACAAATAAATAAATAAGCTTCACGCTGTATCCAGCATACAGCAGGGTAGGCAGAGGGTACCTAATGTTAAGACACTCCGTTCCCCACATTCTGCCAAATTCTGGAGGCAGTGTGTGTTGAGTGGCAGGACTCAATGTCACGCTTTGCCTCAACACCAGAGCGAAAAAAATGGAAATATAAATTTAAGTAAATATTTCATCTCTTCGAGTGGGGGTCGAACCCACAACCAATAGGTTTTACAGTCACACTTTGTGCCACTGCACCACGACTGGCCTCTAGTGATACAATTAAGTTTAATACTAGTTACACATGTCGGACGAACCAACAAATCAGACACAAAATCCAGCTTTTACAATAAATTTATTTACACTTGTTATATACACATATACTCTCGTAGTCACAATATTGAAATATGAATTGTAATGACAAGTTGTCTTGACAATATCTTAGAACGTATTGAATATGAGTGCCGTGTCGTTTGTGCTCATATTGGAAATCCACCGGAAAAGATGCAGCACACTACCGCCACTTAATACAATCGATAATGGAAACAATATCAAATGACGTACTCGATGTACTTACAGTGACACCTATTACTACACTATAAGTAACTTATGCGATTTAAGAATAGTTCACAATTTTTAAATGTCTTAATTTAAATAACTTTAGTTTTGTGCCAACAGTTACATAACATAATTATATTTTTAGTACAAGTGAGGATATTTACAAAAACTATTAAATTGGATATATTTACATGTCATAATATGTAAATTATACAATTTGAAATACATTATCTTTTCAACGTAAGTTATAAAATCAAAATAATTATTACATAAAACTAGACTCATGTGTGATGTCTGTAAGAGTCCTGTTATTCCTTAACTAAAATTAAATAAAATAAATGTCAACTACACTTAATTCATTACGCCATTAAATTGATTATACAAAATACTTATAAATTATATTTTACATTGCAAGCATTTTTTTTTTGGATTTAGACATTTTTAGTTTTTTGATTTTAGATTTATACTTATACTATATATTTATTATATTCTATATAATTATGTAGATTTATGCAATTCAATAATTCTCATTAACACAATGAGCCGTCAGTGTTCATATTATTTAATTTTTTTATCACAAGAATTTGGCTAAACAACACCAATAACGCTACATGGAATATTCCTATTTAATATCGAACACTTATTGTAGTACATTAAAAGAGTGTTAATTAAAAGAGGAAATTAATGACATTTGAATTCGTAAACTGAGCAGATTCATTAACTTAAAATAAAATAAATAAATCAGTTTCACGCTGTATCCCGCACACTGCAGGGCAGAGGGAACCTAGTGTTCAAGACACTCAGTTCCCCACTTTATGCCGAATTCTGAAGACATTGTGTGTTGAGTGGCAGAACTCAACGCCGCGCTTGTCCTCGACACCAGAGCGAAGAAATAAAAATATAAATTTAAGTAAATATTTCATCTCCTCGAGTGGGGATCGAACCCACAACTAGTCGGCTTTACAGTCACACTTTGTGTCATTCATTAACTTTTATATAGTGTATAAGCTTAACATATAAAAAGTACTGCTAAATAGCACCAGCAAGACTGTATAGAATTATTCTATTTCCTATTAAAGTCCCATATATATTATCAAAGTTATTTTCAATTCAACCACAGCTAATAATTAATGACACACATTTACTTTTGAAAAAAATATTCAACACACAATTTGTGTAGCCATGATCAGTCAAATACAATAAAAGAACGTGACACCGCTCGCCTCATTACTCCCATATTCAAACCACATTATCACAACCATAATGACTGCCATCTTCACCACCATAATCTCCATCCTCACCATGATCCTCATCATTACAATGATCCTCAACATCACAATGATCCTCATCATCACAATGATCCTCATCATCATCACTGTGGTCCTCATTACCATGATCCTCATCACCACCATGATTATTAGCCTGTCCTCGTCCATTACTGGACAAAGGTCTCTTCAATGATATGCCGCGAAGATTGACCATCAGCTCTTACGTACAGCCGTTGCCAGTCAAAAATAATAAGTGCTTAATATCTGCAAACGCTTATGCATTAAGCCCTGTCCTTACGTACGTCTATCTGTCTATCTGTCTCTCAGGACTAATTATCTAAAGAAGACATGGAAATATCAAGCTAAAATTAATATGAAACATCCCGATCAACAATACACTAAATCTGCGGAAAATTCGTCTTCTGAATCAACATAAGGAGGTTGGTGGGGAAAATTATGTCGAATTCGATTGGTTTTTTTGGTTTTTTTTTAAATTCAGATTATTGTCAGCTGTTCGCGTAATCTAATAATTTGAAAGTCTACTTGTAATAAACAAGAAATTAATAATATACAAAAACAAATAACAACAAGTTGATATGACATAGGCATACATTATACAAAATTTGCATTATTTTCCATGTTCGTATGCATTATAAAATTCCACAGCCAATTTTCAATTACTAGGTAAAGCTTTTATTCTATATTACTATAACGATATTAATATATGGACTTAAAGGATGTCGATGTTAAAACTGGAAAGTAACGATGATTGTACTTTTATTGTAAATTTTATCTTCAAATACTGTTTTCTTGAGTATTTTGCCGGCTCTTCTCAGCTAAAATAAATCTAAATATATTTCTGAGCCAATGGTAAGACTTACACCATAGATTCACTAGACATTTTTTTGTAATTTTGCTACTAAAATTTTCCCCTTTATATATATGTTTTTTTTTATTTTTTTCAGATCAAAAATATTTCAAACATTTTTTTAGGATTCATAACTTAAGCTACTGCACCTACCTACCTGCCTATCTACGTATGTCTCTGTTTGTATCTATTGCCACACCGGGATCATTTCCACCATTTACCAACCAATAGCCATTATTTCACATCGATTTAAAAGTTTTATTTTATAAGAATTTTGCTTCGTGTCTCATCGTAAACACATTTATACTAATATTTGTTAAAATGACTGTAACCATTCTCGTCGTTTGGGAACGACTCGCTATGAATTTATTCCATTCCGGTCAATTATAAGAAGTTAAAAATAAAAATACTTTACTATCAATTCAAATTTCGAAAAATCAATCAATTCTTATTCATTATTTTCTTTAATGAGCTCAAAAATGACTTCACTAACCTAGTTCTTAAGCTCCCTTTATCCTTAGCCTCGAATATTTCGCATCCATTACCCTTAACCTCTAGTATTACCCGTCCATTACCATTAACCACGGGTAACATCCATCCATTATCCTTAACCTGAAATGTTATCCATCCATCACCCTTAACCTCGGGTATAATCTATTCATTATCCTTAACCTGAAATATTATCCATCCATCACCCTTAACCTCGGGTATAATCCATCCATTATCCTTAACCTGAAATATAATCCATCCATCACCTTTAACCTCGGGTATAATCCATCCATTATCCTTAACCTCGGGTATAATCCATCCATTACCCTTAACCTCGGGTATAATCCATCCATCACCCTTAACCTCGGGTATAATCCATCGATTACCCGAGGTGGGTACGATTAAAATGATTAAAGACGAATGATGACGGACGAATGATGAGGGATGATTGATGAGGGACGAATGATGAAGGATGAATGCTTAACTCCGTAACCTCGGGTGGCATCCATCCTCAAACCCTTTCCTCGGGCATCATCATCCCTTAACCCTATCCTCGAGCATCACTCACCCCCAAACCCTATCCTCGGGCACCATCCGCCCCCTAAACCCTATGCTCGGGCATCATCATAAAATTCCTTCAAATTCATAACCTATTCAAATAACTTTGACATTCGAAATTCAAAAAAGTTAACCGACTCTGTATAATCTGGCCGTAAATGTACATAAATGATATTTTATCTTTACAATTACACGACTTTTAATCGTTATAAAGTAATAATAACCAAGAATATTAACGCTCCAGAGAAAATTACAAATCAAAACACTCAATCTACGATAATGGACCAATAAACAAACAAAATCTAGATTTGTCTACAATTACGTGAAACAGGGCCAATACTTTGACATCATCATAACAACAAGCAAATAGCAAACGGAAAAGAAAGTCAATTGAACAAATAATGAATGCCACCAAAGTTCCCTAAGCTGGCTGGTCCTCACGGGATAAAGAGAATTACACTAATATCTACATTAACAACAATTATCCAAAACCAGGAATAATTATCAAATCTCTGAATATATTTATCCTGTAAAAGAAAGGAATTTTTACCATATGTCAAAACACAAATAAAATGAGATACTAATAAAATGAGATAAGAACACATGTACTTTAATTTCATTGGAATATTAGATCCTATAGCTATTACGAATATATTTTTACCAGAATAAAACAAGCCTATGGTCTATTATACGTGTTAATAAATTCGCATACCGTAGAACAATCTAATTCAAAAATAATACATTCTTATCATAATTTAAACGAGGCATTACGAGAATAGTTCAGTTCAGTTCTCAATTTATGGCGTTTCGAACGTGCCAGTTGAGCACTAATCACTTCGCCAATGTCACGTTGTATGGAGAACACACAACGGAGATTATACGATAAAAAAAGAGACTATTACATTACGAGAATAGCTTTACAACTCTTATAGAAATAGGAAACGACAAGACGACAGTTCTCAATAAAGTTCTTTTTTGTGGGTAGGAGTGAAAGTGACAACACCTGTTCAAATCAGCTGATTTATTTTATTTAATAATAAATATAATATTAAGTTTATATTTTACAAATAAATGCTAATGTAATAACATACCCACCTGCAAGAATAATCCTATATAAATTCACTATTTCACTTTAATTTCTTTGTGTCAATCAACATGGAATCTATCAAGGAGTCAATGACTGCACTAAATGATTTATTTACAACAAAAA
>JAATLQ010031002.1:0-10012 GCA_013421005.1 Heliconius erato x Heliconius himera | reverse complement strand
ACCAACTTATTTCAAATAAGAAGACGCCATACTTCGAGTGTGCACCAAAACTGACCATTTCCCTGATCGTTATTTTTTCGTAACAATGAAGCCTCTTCTAAGCTCTATATCTCGGAGTTGCAACCACTGAGAGCAGGCAGACCGAGACCATTCACATGAGGGGACTGCTCTACAACCCATAGAATTCAATCTGGCCGTATCCGTGATCGTTACGAAAAATCCCGCGACCTCTTAGTCTAGGAGCCTTATTTGTCCTTTTTGCACGGTATCCAAAGAGGCGCGGGTTCGAATCCCGATACGTTCAAATTTCCTTTATAAGCATTTTTCTTTTTTAAGTGTGGAATACCACTTTTAAAATGTTAAAACTATGTATATTTCCATCTTTTTCCTCTTTATATACATTACTTAATATTGTTCCTTTTTTTATAAATGACTAACAATTTTAGAGATACAGACGACTCTAAAAATCTAACTGGCTTAGAGGTACAGAGTAAACCAAACAGACACACATTTCCATATTTTTTTTTCTACACATTATACAAAAAATAGATTAATAATAACTACTATTCTTTATTTTTAACATTTTTTAAAGTGTTAATCCACACTTAGGAAAGAAAAGTACTTATACTTACACATGGTCGCTTTCCAGTAGGCGCAGGTTCGAGTCCCTCTACGTTCAAATTTTTATACGTTTTCTAAATAAGTATTTATATTATTATTTATATTTTTTAAGTTCCACAAACGACTAAAGAATCCCGTTTTTCTTATATATTAAAAAATATAAGCCTGTAAGATGTGGAACATAGAAGTACTCGTATATTGAATGTTATATAAAGTTCCAAGTCTGGTATTAGTACAGCAAATTTACTTTACTTACAAGCAAGAAAGATCTTAGATCTCGTTAATTAGAGTAGGAACAGTAATATAAAAAGTTCTTGATATTCAAGTAGAATGTTTATTCAGTTTAAAGTACTTTTTTAATGTGAATATTAAACAAAAGGTTATTTTTTATTAGTTTCACGCTGTATCCCGCACACAGCAGGGTAGGCAGAGGAAACCTAGTGTTAAAACACTCCGTTCCCCACTTGCCACCCAGTTTTGGAGGCATTTCCTGTTGGCCCAGACAACAGAGCGAAGAAATGGAAATATAAATTTATATAAATATTTCTTTTCCACGAGAGAGGATCGAACCCACAACCAGTCGCTTTTACAGTCAGTTTGTGGCCCTGCGCCACGTCTGGCCTCAAAAAAGATAATTAATTATATTTGAATTATTTTTATTTTCCCACTCGTTAACAGAAAGCGGCGTTGTAAGAAAATAGGACGATGCGTCTAAAAAAATTGCGGTGAGTGGGGAACGAAGTGTTATGACTCTACTTTCTCTCTTCCTACTACTGTTCGTAATAAAATAACGAAAATAGATGAAATATGGGATAACTAAGAACTGTGTGTAACACATGAGACGAGACGTTCTATGTGCCCAAGGTAACTCTTACAGCTGGCACAGGGGCTGCATCAAGAATTATATAAAAAATATATAATTATACGTAGTATAATATAGCCTATAGCCTTCTTCGAGTACTGGACTACACAAACAAACCAGAAAAAAAACTTTCAATCAGAAATAATAGTTCCTGAGACTCGCTCGTTCAACCAAACAAAATCTCCAGCTTCATACCATTAATATAGATTTAAAATTTTCTCTACACGCACCAAAACAATTTCAGTTGCTAACATTGCTAGAATTGATTTCGAATTAATCCACATTACATCCGCCGTACAAGATATGCATAACCTGAATGAAGGAAATAGCAGCGAAGTGCCGTAATGTTTCAATCAACCACATCTATGAAGAGACGAACCAATAGGTATCTTAATATCGATCTTAGTTACTTGACTGTTCTAGTTTAGATACCTCTTCACGCTTTATCCCGCAAAGCAGGGTAGGCACTACAAAAAAGAACCCAGAGACACTCCCATGCTCTGCTCAATTTTCGATATATTGAGTGTAACGGATCTCAACCCCGCGCTTTGCCTATCTGCCTGGGGAAATGTAAATAATTTAATTGTAAACATTAATCCCGGTGGACATTGAAACGTTATGTTTATAGTAATATATTCTTGATGTAATAATATATTTTATTTATAGCTTTTTTTTTTTCTTATTTGTACCTAGACTTAGCGACTTAGTCGTTCTGTTCTAAATTTTTCTTCAATGGTTCTACTCGGAATACTTATTTTTTGCCTTCCAAGGACTCTTTTTATAGTTTTTGTTATTACTATTTCAAAATAAAGAGGAAAGCAGACAACGAAAAAATAGATTACCGAATATTTTTTTAGCTTCATACTGTATCCCGCAAATAGCAGGGTAAGCAGAGGTAACTTGGGAACCTAGTGTTTAGACATTTCCCACTTTACGGCAAGTTCTGGAGGCATTGCGTATTGAGTGGGGGAGGTGGAGTCAACGCCGCGTTATACCTCCTTACCAGAGCGAGGAAATAAAAATATTAAGTATTTCACTCCACCGAGTGGAAATCGAATTCACAACTTTCTCATTTACAGTCGCACGCTTGAACCCCTGCGCCTCGACGGCCTACCTTCTCTAAAATCAGCTTCACGCTGTCTCCCGCACACAGCAGAGTAGGCAGAGGGAACCTAGTGTTAAGACACTCTGTTCCCCACTTTCTGCCGGATTCTGGAGGCATTGCGTGTTGAGTGGCAGAATTCAACGCCGCGCTTTGCCTCGACACCAGGGTGAAGAAATGGAAATATAAATTTAAGTAAATATTTCATCTCCTCGTACCTAATAGTAGGTACCTTATTATTTTCTATGATAATAAATGTAAATGTCGACACATAAAATACACAGAAAATTGGTAATTCTAAAAATTTCACGCGCACCGCTAACAAACATCGAGTGTTAAATAAATATCGAATGTTTACCTTCAACAATTTGTTCTATTACACGTATTTTTCTTGTGAATTAGGGAAAAATATCATGAAATTAAAAAAAATATTTATTAAAGCATTAACTTCGAGGTTCTTGAGAAAATACGCAAAAAAGATAAATACTTTTTTAGAAAACGTATTAAAATTTGGTCCGGCATTGACTTCCGCCACTTAACACGCAATGCCTCGAAAAATTCGGTGGAAAGTGGGAAACGGAGTGTCTTAACACTAAGTTCCCTCTGCCTACCTTGTTGTGTGCGAAAAAGAACATGAAGCTAAAAAAAATTATAACCATTACGTATGTATATTAGTATATATTGTCGTATAACTATTTACTAACGAGCCGCTCGCGGCTTCGCCCGGTTGAACTATACTATTATTTGTTTAGTCATTTTCGATGCAATAAAACAGTTATTTGGTTGCAATTTTGTACGACTTAAGCAAAATATTAAATATATGGAAATTCAGCCAAAATATGCATACTATATTAAATCGGTTAAGCCGTTTCCGAGATTAGTTCACGAACGCACAAAATAACAGACAAACATACAAATAGATATAAAAAATAAAATTAATTGTTTAGAGTTTAATAACATTGATATATAAGCCCCTAATAATATATTTTTCCATATATATCCGACGTACAAGCAGCGATCAGTTACAATTTTAATATATCTATAGATATATTCACATTAAAATAACATATTTATTGTAGCATTTCAAAAAAATATGTAATTTGTGGCACAAAGTGTGACTGTAAAACCGACTGGTTGTGGGTTCGATCCCCACTCGATGAGTATATTTACTTAAATTTATATTTCCATTTCTTCGCTCTGGTGTCGAGGCAAAGCGCGGCGTTGAGTTCTGCCTCTCAATACGCAATGCCTCCAGAATTGCGCAGAAAGTCGGGAACGGAGTCTCTTAACACTAGGTTCACTCTGTCTATCCTATTGTGTGCGGGATACAGCGTGAAGCTGATAAAAAAAACATTAAAAAGTAACATAAAAGAAAGTTACTAGTCGCACCACAGGCCAAGGAGCAAAACTAAAAAGGATGTGACGGCACTATCGACTAGCGTGTACCGGTGAGAGGACAATGGGCAGTTTTCTTTTGTTTTCTGCCCTCTGGTGCACATCAAAATTTATTTATTTCGAAAGCTTTTATAGCTATATTGATTTTTAACGAAAACATCGAAAAACTAAATTTTTAAATGAAAATAATAAGAGGTTGATGACAGAGCACGAGGCGAAAGAGGTGTGCAGAGACCGTAGCGTGTTGCGCTTCATATCCCGCTAAGGATAAAGCGTGAAGCTTATTAAAAAAATAATAAAGGAAAATTTACCTTGTAATGTCAGTTTGGATGCAGAATAGATAGTGGTTAACTTTTGACAATTAAGTTCCATTCACACTAGGTATCTCCTTTTGTTTAACAATATCTTTACAATCAAAGATCAGATCAGACATTCTTATTATCTACTTTTCAAATAAGAGAAATACGTGAAGGCATTTAAAAATCTTAATATCAGATTTTTGTACATTTTTAACTTTCCGACATATACGACGGTTTAAAGAGACGCGGGTTCGATTCCGCTAAGTATAAACTGTTATGTTTTCTAAAATAACTTAATATGTGATTTATTTTATAAGTTTTATTGTAGTTATGATAATATTTTTCAGTTTTATCATGTATTAATAGATTACTTTATTGTCCGTTTGTTCATCTGTCAAAACCATTTATCTTGGGAACGCTGAAGATATCAAGTTGAAATTAATATTAAACATTGAGGTCTACGGCCCCTTGGGGTACAGAAAAAATTAAGTATTTATAGTTTTTGTTGCATTTGTATGAAATTCAAAGAATTATACCGAGGACCTACAGTTATGAAATTTGGCACTAAATGACGACTTACAATACCAATCAAGTAAAAAAAACCGAAGAATAAAATAATATTAAAAATAGTTAATTTTATACAAAACTAGAAAGCGCGCGCGGCTTCGCCCGCTTATTAGATGTGAATTCTAAAAAAACCACGAAACACGTTTTCAATAAAATATTTTTAACAGTCTGAATTTAAATTTTTATAAAGATCGGTGGCAATTTAAAGATTTTTCCATATAAACTTTCAACCCCTTATTTGAACCCTTACCTTTTTTTTCTAACATAATATACCCCTTAATATATTATGTTAGAAAAAAAATTATATTACAAACATTCTATTACAACATCGCCATTCAATTTTTTATATTTAGCCCCTTTTCACTAAACATAGTAAGGTTGTAACAAAAAACTATTTTGTATGATGCATCGCACGTCGCAACTGTTGCGGTAACAGAAGTGACACTATTGTAAAGTAGTGTAGAGTAGTGTACCAAAGCCAAAGCTCTCTGTCATGAAAGAGATAAAAAACTTTTTTTTATATTTTATTTTTTTCATACACTACAAATACGTGTTCCGTACTTTTTGTTAGGTCAATAAAATATTTTTGGCTATTAATATATAATGGAACATTTCTCTAGATATTATTAAAAACTAGATTTATAGTTATATAGCTATAAACATACACATTCCATATTTATATATTATCAAAAAAATCACCTTATTCATTAAAGTTGTCTTGACGTTACTCTTATAATCGTAAACTATATTTGTATTGAAAAAGTACTATTCCTAATTCTACGTACTTAGAGATTCCATAGCTATGCATTTTGTAATACTTTAAGGTGCTATTGACATACTAAATAATGCTAATATATGAAAAAAAATGGTTAAGTTCGAGTTGAACTGGCCCACCGACGGTTCTGTACCAACTTCAAGATTGTAGGTCAACGGAGAGTAAAGCTTATAAAACTTGATCAACTTAAATTTGTGGACATATGCACCCATTTTGTTTGAAAGTAGTTAAAAATATAAATATATAATGATTTTTTTCTAGGATTTTCCTATATATTTTACTTTTTTTTTTTTTCCTCTATTTGTATTGTAAATGTGAGCTTCACGCCAAATATCGTAACTGTAGGTCAACGAGAAGTGCCTTATATGCTTACACAGCGAATTTTATATGAAATGCAGCAAAATCGATCCATAATCTTTTGATTTCGTTGACCTAAAATCTAATTTTTTTCTGTTTTCTAAGGGAACACTGACCTAAATATATACGTTTCAGCTTGATACCTTTATGCATTTTTAAGATAAACGGTCTTGACAGATGGAAAACAAAGTTATACTATATATCCCGATCTTAATTTTTGAAGTACGGAACCCTAAAAACGCGCATCTAAAAAAATCAGTCTAAGTAAGGAGTCTCATATCACTATGTTCCCTCTGCATATTCTGCTATTTGCTAGAAATGCTTAAAGATGAAAAAAAGTATTTATTCAACAGTTTATTCTAAAATTTAATATAATTTAACCATCCTTAGGGTTTAAATGAATTAATCCGCGGGCGTCGCGTCGACATCTGTCGCAAAGTTGTATAATCGAGTTAAAAAATTTTGTTATTTTGCTGTCTCGTATAACCGTACGTCAATCCGTGCGGAATGCGTGACTTTATGTATATAATTTTATATATATTAAAATTTATATTTTATTATTATATAAGTAACTTCCTTGCATTTGTTATTAGATAAGGAGCTGGTCGTCGTAGTGCATGGGCACAAGCGTGCGACTTTAAACTGACGGTTGTGGGTTCGATTTCCATTGGGGGAAATGAAATATTTTATATTTCCATTTTCTCACTTTGGTTATGAGGTTGCATTGCGGCGAGCTCGCTGCTTGATATACAATAGTGATAAAAAATCAACGAAAAGCAACAGTGTTATTTAGCACTTACCACAATGCTTTTTCATACATTATGTTTATTAATATTTGGAATTTTTTTATTCCTTCACGCTGTATTCCGCACTTAGCAGGATAGGTAGAAGGTACTTATTTAGAAAAGGTATAAAAATTTGAACGTAGCGGGATTCAAACCTGCGCCTCCTGGAAACCAACCAGTTGCTCTGACCACTAAGCCATACGTCCTCATCAAGCTACGTCGAAATTTTTATACGCTTGTTATAACTTATTCACGTTGTTAACATCTCTATAGGGAGATTTATACAACATTCCACGTAAGGAATAACACTTTTAAAAATGTTAAAAATAAGTAGAAGGAACTTGGAAATCTATTGTTAAGACACTCAGTTCCCTTTAAGACATTACCGTTCCACTTTTCGTCGAAATTTAAATTTCCAATCTAAATTTCTTTCAACAAAATTTCAAAAAAAGTTTCTTGAACCATTAAGATAAGAATTTAATAAAACTTATTTGGTACACCCACCTACATCGCGGTGGCGATCTTTCACTCGTTTGACGATATCATCGTTGAGTACTCTCTATGCAAACTATCGAACCCTTGCCAATACATTAAAATAGAGTACGCGATACAGATCTTTGGTGACCTTCAAGACGTTTGACACTCATAGAAAAGAATCTTAGGGCTTTTATTTAATAAGAGGCCGTCGTGGCGCAGTGGTACCTCAACTGACTGTGAACGCGACGTTTATGAGTTCGATTGCTAGTAGGTGTAATAAAATATTTTCCTTTCCTCCCTCTAGTAACACCATAAAACGTGTTGTTTGCCATTTAAAACACAATTCCTGTACAATTCGGCTGTAAGGGGACAAAGAAGTGCCTTAATGAGAATTGAGTGTCTTAACACTAGGTTCCTTCTGGCTACCCTGTTATATGCGGGATACAGCGTGAAGATATAAAGAAAATATAATTTAAAAACATTGTTACCTATCTGTCTATCTAAATACAGTTTGTAATACAAACTTTGTATAATATATAGATATGTTTAAACAACGATATGCTTAAAATTTTAATTAGTGATCTCTTGAAATTTATTTCCTATTTAAGATTCCCTAAGAATATTTAAAAGAAAAAAAATCAAATCAGCTTCTCGATGTATCCCGCACACAGGAGTGTAGGCAGAGGGAACCTAGTGTTAAGATACACCGTTCCCCACTTTCCGCCAAGTTTTGGAAGCATTGCGTGTTGAGTGGCGGAACTCAACGCCGCACTTTGCCTCGACA
Organism: Heliconius erato x Heliconius himera; assembly: GCA_013421005.1. Lineage (NCBI taxonomy): Eukaryota > Metazoa > Arthropoda > Insecta > Lepidoptera > Nymphalidae > Heliconius > Heliconius erato x Heliconius himera. The sequence continues at coordinate 1,988 of JAATLQ010031002.1, read as the reverse complement.
CCAGAGCGAAGAAATGAAAATATAAATGAATAATAAATATATATATATGTATATATATATATATATATATATATATATATATATATATATATATATATATATCCATACCTATATTATAAATTCGAAAGTAACTCTGTCTGTCTGTCTGTCTGTCTGTTACGCAATCAGGGCCAAACCGCTAATTCAATTGTGATAAAATACTCATAAAGAGATACTTAAGGGTCTTCGGAGGAACATAGGTTACTTTTTTTTCTCATATTTGTAATATTGTCGATATATACTAATATATTAAAATACTTTTTAGTTTGACAGGCAATTTATTCCGCCATGTTAATAACAACCGACCGTTGCTAAGCAACGGTTTGCAAAGTTTGTTTGTTATAAGAAAACGTCACCCAAAATGAGCTTAACGCATACATAGCGGGCGCCGACTCAACCTTATGAGATACATAAAACCAATGTTTTACAAAAATATTGTTCTTTAATGTTTAAAAAAGTCCGCTATACATAAACCATGTTTATCTCTGAAGGTTAAGCAAAAGTAATCATTTTAATTAATTTACTTTATATTTATCGGGTTTTTGTTGTATGTATTTTCTATAATTTGATATTGATCCTTATGAAAATTAATATAATAGTCACTTTTAACATTTCATCTGGATTGAAATTATAGTTTACTGTATAACATTCTAATAAATAATTAAGGAGATGTCACTGATTCGAAATGACCTAGCCTACGAGCGGCATAGTATGACCGACGCGAACGGGCAGATGACTTTGACAGTTTTGTAAATTTTCATACATTTTCGACCTACTATTATTTTTATGTAATTATAATTAATTTATACTTTTCTTTGGTTCTTCGCTTATTCGAGTAGTAGTTTAATTAGATTTTCATAAATTTCTTGGTGTGGTGTAAGTTGCGGCCCTGTGCGGCAGCGGCATAATATTATTTAAGTACTTATTATTTAAGGAAAGAATCGTTGGTTATTTCATCTTGGATGGTTATCTATTGCGTTGTTATACACTTAATAAAATATGGTTTTAGTTTTTTGGGATTTTATTTGATATTGCTCGCAAAACTTATCATATTTAATGTAGAAAGGACTTTAGTTAGGTATTTCAAATAGTATCTATGTACGCGCGCAAGGAAAACGTGTAAAAAGATTTTTCCCGGGTAAATCAGTAAAATCGATCACTGAAAGTCCAATAAAAATCAGTTCAGTTATTCTGAAAGACAGACAGAGACAAAAAATATAATATTTTTTATTGTATTTAAGTATTAGGTATGTAAATAACCACATGCACTTGCAAAAACATAGCACAACACATTTAATTTTAATTCCTTTAAATATTTATTTTACTTTGATGATATTAATAATGTAGCTGGTTTTGTTTAATTTTTTTTATAAATATTATAATATGATTACGTTTACTTATTTTTTTTTTCATTCAAATTAGATATTTTCAAAAACAATTTCATAAATATATCTAATAAGCATTCGTATAGTTCAAGCGGGCGCAGCCGCGTCCGGGTCCGCTAGTATATATATATATATATATATACATATATATACATATTTTAGATAATATATTTAAAATATTTATTTACTTAAATTTATATTTCCATTTCTTCACTCTGGTGTCGAGGTTAAGCGCGGCGTTAAGTTCTGCCACTCAACACGCAATGCCTCCAGATTTCGGCAGAAAGTGGGGAACGGAGTGTCTTAACACTAGGTTCCCTCTGCCTACCCTACTGTGTGCGGGATACAGCGTGAAGCTGATTTTTTTTTTATATTTAAAAGAAAAACCAAAATAAGTAGTAACCAATAGTAATATACATATATATATATATATATATATATATATATATATATATATATATATATATATATATATATATATATATATATATATATATATATATATATATATATATATATATATATATATATATATATATATATATATATATATATATATATATA
>JAATLQ010031001.1:0-10012 GCA_013421005.1 Heliconius erato x Heliconius himera | reverse complement strand
TTTATTACAAATTATTTGTTTATTATTTACAGTAATTTGTAACAGTCATTTAGATAGTGGTTAGCTTCAAACGATTCTAAGCAAATGGCGATGTCTGTTGGCTGTATGGAAAAGTGCGAGTCGCTTCCTGAATACATCAATCCAATCGTTCAAATGAACGAATCATATGAACCGGTTCATTGTCACAACTGTTCGAGATCGATATCAATCACGGAGATTGACCGATCGACACAAGCCTAATTATAATTAATTTATATCGACTCATGTCTAATTAATCTATTATTTAATTAATTAAAATTATAAATAATAAGATAGATTAATAATATTTAATACAACTAAATTATATTACATAATAAAATATAATACATTATTTATATTTTTTTAATATATATGTATATATATATAAATTTTTAAATTATATTGTGAATGCGCACAATCACGTACACTTTCACTTCAAAAATAAGTAGGTTTTCGAACCCACAACCATTTTTGCGTACAGTCAAATTAAAGATTGCGCCTACTTCCCTTAAAATTTATACATCGAGAATGAACCAAACGATAGCTTGAATTATTTCGTTGTAACGCCATCTATCGGCTGATGTAGCTTCATTGTTTTTGTACAGTGAGGCCGTTATGTCGTGGCCTTGAAGTTATGCTTTTTAATAGTTTGCGCATTGTATTCTTGGGGGATAACTATCAAAAGTAAGAAAAAAATATAAAATTAAATCTATGTAGCTGTCTACAACTAACTTCCGGTTGGCCACTTTTTGTTGGCCGTACTGTAACCTTGTATTAAATAAAGATTGATGAGCAAGAGAGAATCTTTTTGTCACTAACAAATAGTGACAAAAAGGAGGAAAAATAGAGAGATATACACAAGAATATAAATTGAGCAAATTTTGGTACAAATAAAAAATTCTTTGATTACCTAAATAAAAAAAAAATACTAACTTCGATAAGAGATATTGACACAATTTTAATGTTATCAATCTGTCAAAATATATCTTCTTAAAAAAAATGATAAATCCCTTCTGTTAAAACTAAGGTATATTTATAATACTAATATATATATAATTATGTAGAGACAAAAAAATCTTCAATTGAATATGAACTTTGTCAAACACACCACAAATGTATGCCGTCTATGTTTACCTTATCACCCACCAGGCGGCGCTCTTATACATCTGGTTGCCACTAACTTACCAGTCAATTTTTTTAACATATTTTGTGGTTTTAGTGTTTCATAATATCTTCAATGTTTGTTAATATTTGTATTAAGTTATCTATTTTCATGTAAATATATCTATTTTTATGTATATGTTAATGTCTTTATAAAATATTATCTACTTATTGCCAAGCAATCAACACGGAAGCCAGACGTGGTGCAGAGGTACTGGCGTGCGGTTTGATTCCCACTCCCACAATTTTATATGGATTATCTATAGACTAGCTCTGGTATCGAGACAAAGGGCAGCGTTGAGTTTTGCCACTTGATACACAATGTTCCCAGATTTCGGCGAAAAATGGGCAACGGAACTGTCTTAATGTTAATGGAGTGTTTTCACACTAAGTTTTCAGGTTCCCTCTACCTACCTTGCTATGTGCGGTTTATAGCTTGAAGTTAAAAAACAAAAAATAAAATAATATATTAATTAAAAATGTAAATTGTATTTAGAAAATTATACCGATTTTTGCGAAATCGCTACTTGATAATTAATCTAATACTTCGGAAGCAATAGTGACCATACGTTATAAACCAGCAAGTCCAAAAACTATAGAAAACCTATGCTTCGATTAAAAAAAAACAACAATATATCTATTTTGCCTCCGAGGGGCACGTTATCTTTTTAGAGTTAAAGGTCTGCAAAGTGTATTAAGATATAAATAACGAACCTATCATAGCGTCATGAGGTAGTTCACATCACAATTTATTATTATATTTTTTTATTTTAAAGTATTAATTCACCCTTATGAAAAAGTCAAAAGTCAAATAATTTTATTCAAAATAAGAAGTTACATGCTTCATTTTTTGAACGTCAAATAATTTACCACCAGTTCACTAAAATTAGTGCCTCAGACCTGAGAAGAACCGGCGCAAGAAACTCAGCGGGACTTATTTTTTTTTTAAATCAATTATACAAAATCACATTTCAGCGTCTCTGACAATGATACTTTGAAATAGACTGGAGCGAGCATTTCATTCCCAAGGCGTGTTATCATTTATATAATCATTAATTTGGTAATAACCTTTAACATACAAACGTCTTTTCACAACTCTTTTAAATTGTGATATAGAACATTCTCGGACGTTTTCGAAAGAAACATACTTATTTAGAAAACGTATAAAAATTTGAACGAACCAGGTCGGTCCCTGTTCGGTTTCCAGGAGGCGCGAGTCGGAGTCCCGCGACTTTCAAATTTTTATACATTTTCTAAATAAACATTATTATTATTAGTTTCATTTTACCACTCCCACATACGGCATGGTGGGCATACAGAATGTAGTGTCATAACACACTTTCCCCCAATTTCCTACTAATTTATGAGACGTTGCGTGTTGACTGGCAGAACTAAACGCCGCGCTTTAACGCTTTGTTCTCAGAGCGACGAAATAAAATAATTTATTGCCATACTCAAAATCTGACTTATTCTCCAATCTTTGTCAATAAAAAAATACCCATATACTTTAACTAACACCTAACCCAAGTAGTTACAGCAGAGTCCATTAGAAAAACACAAGAAAAAAACAAAAAGCTTGAGAGCCATTGAAGAAACACGCAATCTTTTAAAGCGCACCATTATCGCTTCGATTCTAAGGAGACAAGTGAGAAATTAATTGTGGTTGGGAATAAAAAAAAAGTCTTTTATTTTAAAGCTTTGTTCGAATGAGAGTAATGTTTATAAAAGATTTTATTGTGTCAATGTTAATTATGTTTTTTATTTCAAAAAGTTGTTTTTTTAAGCGTTTCGTGCTGTATCCTCCAAAGCAGACAGAGGGAACCCAGCATTAAGACACTCCGTGCCCCACGCACCTCGCAATTTTCAAGACATAGCCAATTAAATGGTGAAACTCAACGCCGCGCTTTATTACCAAAGCAAAAAAATAAAATAATCAATTCTCCACAGTGGGATTAAACCCACTTCCGCTGCAGCACGACGACATCTAATTTTTCACTTATTGGGTCCCTAATGTTATAAATTACTAACTTATGTTTGTATATTTCATTGCAATGTTCTGAAAACTTTTAATTTATTACTTGGCAGTGCTCAGCTTTCACATCTTGGCTTGGAGCCACGTTTTTTCATAGAAAAATAAACGTAGAACACAGTACCTACACGTTTCTTAATGCGTGAAATTTCTATATGTTGATAAAATGAAAAGATTCAACATTCAAAAGTAGTATGAAGAAGCCATGTCATGGCGCAATTGTATAAGCATCTGACGGTACAGGCGACATGTTGTGGGTTCGATTCCAACTTCAGAAATAAATTAAATATTTAATATTTTAATTCTCTTCGCTCTGGTGTCGAGGCAAAGCACAGCGTTGAGTTTTGCCAGTCAACACGCCATGCCTTCAGAATTTGGCGGTAAGCGGGGAGCTGAGTGTCTTAACACCTCTTCTCTCTTTCAAGGATTCCTCTGCTTACCCTGATACATGCGCGATATTGGGTGAAGCTGAAAAAAAAAAGAAAAAAGTAGTAGTTGTGAGTTTTATCATAGTCGCTTTGGTAAACAAAACTGCACCACTCAGATAAACGCACTGTCTCGAAAATAAGAAGGAAAGTGGGAAATGGAGGGTTTTAACACTAAGTTCCCTTTACCTCTGCGACTCTGTTACCTATTTGCGGGTTACAGCGTGAAACGGCCTACCTCATTAAGATTATTATAACCAAAATGAACTCTTAAATAATTTAATATTTAAATCTAACTGTCATTTATCAAGGAAATGAGGTTGTGAAAACTTAACGGGTTACAAATGGAGAATAACTTTGATACTCCGCCAGGAGCTGTAATTATAAACAACCCTTTTAGGAAGCTATGAATTTTCGAGATAGCTCAAGATCATTTCATAAAAGTTTTAAGTGACTACACTTTAAGCTGTAAATGTTGCGTAAGTTGAGTTTAAAGCTGAGTTTTAAAAATTATTTATGTTGGAATATTTTATACGGGAAGTGTACTAGATTTTAAATGTTTTTAAATGCAAATAGTTTACATTTTTATATTAAAACTAGTTGTAGCTTACAATATTCTTAGACTGTGGGCTGTAAAAGGTAGTATTTCTTGTTATTTAAAAAAATAAGCTTGACGCTTTTATTAAGGATAAGGAAACCTAGTGTCAAAGCACTCCCTTATCCATTTTCCCTGTTAAATGGTTAAATTGTCGCCATATAGACATAAATAAAAAAATAAGAAAATCAGCTTCACGCTGTATCCCGCACACAGCAGGGTAGGCATAGGGAACCTAGTGTTAACGACACTCCGTTCCCCACTTTCTGCCGAATTCTGGAGGCATTGCGTGTTGAGTGGCAGAACTCAACGCCGCGCTTAACCTCGACACCAGAGCGAAGAAATGGAAATATAAATTTAAATAAATATTTCATCTCCTCGAGTGGGGATCGAACCCACGACCAGTCGGTTTTACAGTCACACCTCGTGCCACTGCGCTACGACTGGCCTCAAATAGACATATGGCGGGAAAATGTAAATAATTTAAATAATCCATAATAATGAAAATAGAACCTGTAACATATTTCAAATATTTTATCAATATATGTTGCTTACTTTTATGGATGTAGATTATAAATAAAATACATTTTTCTCCCGCCATAACTATCAAAGGCGAACAAACACGAATATCTCCCATCGGCATTGAGTAAATACGGTGTATGTAGCGAGTTGCTTAGAACAGACAGTGTTAGAAATGGTATGAAATTGTAATAGATATTAAAATAAGAATAAAGTAAATATGTAGAAAAAGACAATATAAATATCTAGACTCTCTATGGAATTAAATACTTTGAGATAATTATGTGTAATTCTAAATCTATACTAATATATATATATATATATATATATATATATATATATATATATATATATATATATATATGTTTACTATGTTTATATGTTTCTTTGTTTAAATGCTAAGATCTCTTAAACTACTGGTCGGATTTATTTTTTGTTTGTGTACCGTATTTGCATTCATATAGCCTCTACACCTTTTTTTATTGTTTTAGATAATAATATAGCCAAAATATGACTATTCTGCGTATCATCAATCTAAATCTCTAGTAATACAAGAAACTGTTACATAATAAATATAAAAAAAACTGAGTTTAAAAAATGCAGCAAATTGAAAAAGAAGAAAAAGAGAATCAAATAATCTTTACACCTTTCCACATACATTCTATTCTCAGAGCTGTCTGTTCATGTTTGCTCCGCGATGCTTGCGCTACACTCGAGTTGGGAGTGAAATATTGACTAGGCCTGGACTAAGACGAGTGTTTTAAGTGCGCAGGCTATATCGTTATTAATGGACTAGCTGACGCCTGTGGACTTATGTTGGGGAATTTAATTTTAGATCAACGAAATATGTTTGACTATAGTCAGTCAAATGCGGTGTTGGGTTCCGCAATATAACGTATTGTCTGTAATATAGTTAGAAAATGATACTTTGTTTTAAAACTAGGATCTTTCTACTAATCCTGTTACTACGTAGTTGGGGCATGTATGTATGTATCGAGCAGAGGGAACCTAGTAGTAATATCCACTGAACCCTACTCTTCTCTCAATTTTCGAAATATTGCTTGTTGACTGCCAGAGTTATTATTACGAGACCGAGGAAACCGACCGACCGAGGACTTCTGCGCCACCTACTATCATTAATTTTATAGTCATTATTAAAATTATATTATGCAGAATATAAAAATATATATTAAAGCATATAATTAAATAGTGTTGATGCTCTTACTTTATATAATTAATTTTTAAAAGTAAAAATACCACAAATCTTACTTTATATTATTATATTATTAAGCATGTTAGTGAGAGTTTCTTATTTTTGTGGAGATTATTTTATATATTTTTAGTGAAAATTTCTGATCCTTAAAAAGTTTAACAAGGAGTATGGTTGTAGTGTTTGTGTTGTGTTGTACAATAGAATAGTTAAATAACAAGATAAGTTAGGTAAGTTGCTTTTAAAATGGATCCGTCTGATCCTTCTGACCCTGAAGGTGGTATTAGCAATTCACAGGTGATATTGCGAAGTTGGTGACCCACTTTCCAATAGTGCTGATAGTATTAAAAAAATCAATAATTAATCCATCAACAACTCTGTCAATACAAAATCTATATATTCATTGTTGACCTATCTCTATTCGAAAGTAAGAAATCCTTCATTGATTTCGATAAAAGGCCTTCTTATAGTTTATGCGTCGAGGACGGACCCCCCGGACCATAAATCTGACCTCTTGTAGAGCAATTAAATTTGATTATGACAGTTTCTTCGCATTAACAAAATTACTGATGATGGAGTTGAAAATGTTAGTCGCAATAATAATAGCGTACAATTTTCAACAGCTACTGCAGTGAATTCTTTTTTGTCCAAATGAAAAAATCCCGCACACATCAAGGTTAAGACAATTCGTTCCCCACTTTCTATTGAATTCTAGAGGCATTGCGTGTTGAGTTGCGGAACTCAACGCCGCGCTTTGTCTCGAGACCAAAGTGAAGATATGTAAATATAAATTTAAATAAATATTTAGGAGATTGAACCCACAATCAGTCGCGTTTACAATCACACTGTGCCCTTATGCCACAACTGGCATTTCTTGTCCAACTCCATTCTAAATCTACTTATTCGTACGCTATGGTTATCCCAATTTTGAATATTATTAGAATGGATATTGTAAAATATTTGCCAGTAAATTTTTCACTAGACAAACTTGTAGGAATTAAGTAAATTTCATTGGAATTTCCTTCACGTTATGTCGAGTGATGAAAGCGAGTTGCTTAAACAAAAAGTGTGTTAGTGAAGGTGGGACTACGAATATATGGGCCTCGACTCAATCGGTGGTAGTTCCCGTGGACAAATGTTGCCTGAAGAGGTATTTTGATACCATTCATATTTCCTTATTAAGCCCTAAAAGTATCCCACCTTCCTCTGCCTCAACTCCTTTAAACAAGTATATAGTGCTGTGCTTGTTCTGGGTGATTTTAACATCCAATACTCTTTGTGAGGGTGTTATTACTGTGATGGAATTTCTCCTACATTAGGTATACTTGTACAAAATCCTTATCCGTATCCTTTGTACAAAAAAAACTTATGTTACAAACAAAAACGATCCTTCAATATAAAACAATGGTGACTGGAAATATAACAAAAATATATTCTCATCAAATTCCGAATAAAACCGAATAAAACAAGGAAGCTCTTTGCGGCGTATACTAATGCGGATAGGACTTATAAATATTCATGATAAATTTTCATGTAAGATGTAAAATGAGTCTTTTCCCTACATACTAGTGACCCGCTTTCGGCTTCGCCTGCTTGAACTTTCATAATTATTTATTCATTAACCTATTTTTGTGTTCTAATCACACTATCAGTTTAAAGACAATATCTGTACATTAAAAAAATCTAGAAAGACACAGATAATTTAATAAATAATATGATGTGGTTAAGTTAAGTCGCACAAAATATTTTATATTGATATAACTTTTTATGTATGAACCGAGTTAACAACGTGTAAAGATACATTCCCCTGACGCCGCACTTGCAGCTCGTGGAAACAAACAATAGAGTTTAATATATTTGCTTAGTTAACCATTTTCAATAATATAATTTTTAAATTAATATACTTTGTCTTCAACTTGCTCTGATACAGAAAGGTTCTTTGTAAAATTAAATAAATAAATAATTTTTTAAAAAGCATTTTTCTCGCCTGCGTAATTTAACTGGCGCAGTCGGTAGGATCGCGGCGTTTGGCTATAATATAACTCTTAAAGCCAGCGAACGGTTTCAATCGTTATTACCGCGATCTATTAAGAAGAAGAATCTACGAAGGCGAGACCAGCGGAGCACCCTAAGCATCGGAGGTTCTGCCAAGCAGTTGAGTCCCGGTTGGAGATGCAGAGGTTTCTTTGGTGAGTACTCTTGTTATCTAAGTTCCTTTGCTATATTTCCTTCCGTACTATTTTAATGTATCTGTCTATATAGCTCGAATCGCGTTAGACATTTACTATTATAAAATAATAAATATGAAATAATATTATGAATTAATAATTGATAATTAAATAATAATTAAATAAATATAATAATTTTGAATGAAATTGAATTATTTTAATAAATAAATAATAATATATTAAATTGAATTATTTGAATTGTTTTATTAAATTAGTTATTCGTGATTAAAAGATAAAATGTCTTTTGAAAATTGCGACAATTCTAGTTTTAAGCTAATTTCAGATTTTATGCCACGATATGATGGTAATACAAAAACTTTGAATTTTTATATTAGAGAAGTAGATAATATATTAAGATTTATAGAGGGCACAGCGAAACACCACCCCGCTATTGTTTGTTTAATTAAAAGTAGACTCAGTGGAGCCGCAATAGATGCGATAGCATACGAAGAGTCTCTCGATTCATGGGACGCTATTAAACGCGCTTTGAGTAGACGATTAGGTGAACCTAGAAATGAAATTCAACTTATGCAAGAGCTAACTCGAACGCGTCGTAATAAAAATGAAGACGCCGAAGCTTTTGGTAAACGCCTTCGAGATATGCTCGATACCTTTTTATCTGTAGGAAATCATAGTAATAAAGAATATTATGAAAACATGGTTATAGAACAGTATACAAACCAACTAGACTTCCAAATTTCTATAGGTGTACGTCCAGCTAGGCCTACAACGTTAGAGCTAGCTATCGTAGCCGCTAGGCAGGAGGAAGCTAGGCTCACATACAATAGATTTAATAATAATTTTAATATGTCAACCTCACAAAGTAAGGTTAAAGAAAATCATAGAAATTTTATTCCATTTCCAAATTCGCAATTTAAGTTTAACAATCCCCCTATGCACGTAAATTCAAATTTTACCCCTAAGCAAAATAATTGGACGCCAGAACAACGTCAACAGTGGATTCAGGCGATGCTACCGTGGAAAAATCGACAACCCTCAGGTAATTATAGACCGTTTATGAATAATAGAGGTAACATTCCTCAACAACAATTAAATCCACCCCAAAAGGTATCGGACGTGACTATGAGGTCAACAAATAAGCCCGAGAAGCCACTGGAAGAGCTTTTCTACACTGACGAGCCACAGGAACAGCAGTTCAATGATTACTCTCAATACACCCCAGGTGAGTATTACGATAATATACCAGACGAGCAGAATACTTATGAACCTGTCAACGAAGAAATAAGTAACCAGCAGGATTTTACGTTAGGCAGAGATCCAGACGTAAAGAGGTAATAAAATTAAATAATCAAGACAGAGATCATTTACCCTACATAGAATTACCCGAATTTAAAGGTAAGTTTTTAATTGACACAGGTGCTTCTAGATCCCTTATTTCACCAGAAGTTATATTTAAATCTATTTTCCAAAATTGTGTAGAGTACGAACCATTTGAAATAAAAACAGCTCATGCGACAACACAGCATAGCCATGTAGTTAACTTACCCTCACCCCCAATCTTTAATAGTGATATTGTTCATAAATTCCTTATTTTTGAATTTGATCCTAAATACAAAGGACTAATATTTTTAGATTTATTAAAATCATTATCGAGTAATATTAATTTGAAAAATAAAATACTACATACAGCGACAGCCGACATACCTATTTATTTCGACTATCCTAAGAAACTTATAAAAGTAGAACCAAAGTGTGAAAAACTTATCACGTTAAAAACAAATTATACTGACGGATTTTATATTTACGATGACTATGTTTGGTCTAAGGGATTAATATCCCCTGCTGCTATTATTAATGTTACAAACG
>JAATLQ010031000.1:0-10008 GCA_013421005.1 Heliconius erato x Heliconius himera | reverse complement strand
CGAGGTTAAGCGCGGCGTTGAGTTCTGCCACTCAACACGCAATGCCTCCAGAATTCGGCAGAAAGTGAGGAACGGAGTGTCTTAACACTAGGTTCCCTCTGCCTACCCTGCTGTGTGCGGGATACAGCGTGAAGCTGATTTATTTATTTATTTTATTTTATTATAGTTGTCAATCAATTCTGCTTAAATCAATAATCATGTATTTTAAGCGGGCGAAGCCGTGGGCGGGCCGCTAGTAGCTAATATTACAGAACGGCCAACAAGTCGTGGCCCTGCAGCTGCTGTAGATGGCTGCACAGATTTGAGTGGAAAATTTTTCTTACTCTTGTTTATTTATTTCCGGAATGGTCCATGTTCATAAGTTTAAAAAATGTAACCGGGGTCAGATTTTTTTAAACTTTTAAGAAGCGGCCACGACTCGTCGACCGTACTGTACTGAGTTGTACTAAACTAACTTTACAATATAAAATGTTTCTTCTTAATAATAAACCATTTACCACCCTACTAATATTTCCACCTCGTAGCGTCATCGCCACCTTGCGTCGCTTTTTTGCTTAATGATCTGATTTAGAAAATGACTTTTTACCAAAAAACAATACAATAAGAAATTTGTAAAGATTGAAAAATATCCGTTCTCAATCGTCTTTAAATAAACAAAAATACATTTCTTTTTGCAGTATTTATGTACGGAGCAATTTGTTATAGTTGAAGTGGCAGGAATGTTGTTTACATTTAAATTACGATCAGGTATTATTTATTATGTACATACATAGTGAGTCTGTCACCATCGAGCGCGGGTTATGTAACCGGTGATCGAGAACAATTAATGAGTGGGGCGAAGTCCTGCGCCCGCCCCGAGCGCCCCGTGCCCGCCCCGTGCGCGCCCCGTGTCCCCGCGCGGAGCCCGAGCGGTGCACTTGTATTTAACCCTAGAAAGATAGTCATATTTCTACGTAGTACGTTAGAGATAGTCATGCGTAATTTTGACGCATATCCTTTATTTGATATATACAAATAATAAGAAGTACAGACAAATAATTTTAATTTATATATGATTTAGAAAGGTATCTTCATGTTCCCACTGCCTACCTTGCTATGTGCAGGATACAGTGTGAAACTAAACAAGTTCGAAAAAACCAGCTTCACTGGTGTATCCTGTACACAGCAGGGTAGGCAGAGGGAACCTAGTGTTAAGACACTCCGTTCCAAGGCTCTCGTGCCCCGTTAAAAAAAAATAGATATTGAAATAAAAGTTCCATTGCTTACATTAACGTGTAATTAGTTGAAGGAGTCTAACGTAATCTATTATTACGAACCTGTAATGTAATACAATAGCTGTCTAATTGCTATAAACGCCTTCGGTCTGAGACAATGATTTAAGGAAATATAGCATAGCCCTCCTCTAGTTACGAGACACGAATTAAATTAGAATTACGTATTAATAGTAATATTATTAATTTATTTATTTATTAATTATAGAGCGAATTATTATTAAATATAAAAAATTTGATAGTTACTCGATCGTGCAAGCCCTATAATATTCTCACACAGGTAAAAGTTCTTTGTTCAACATTCACGCAAAAACAACGAAACGGATTTAGATGAAACTTTACAGTAATATAGCTTATATATCAGGATAACACATAGAGTACAAATTCTACAAAGATTTCGTATCATTTATCTATAGTATAACTCTCAGTTTAAGCGCGGAGTTGCGTGTTGGTCGCTAGTCAAATATACATTTACTTACGTAAAGTTCGTTCGTATTTACTTTCGTAGTAGGAATATTTGACATTCCCTTAGTAAACGTACACGCATAAATATTTATATAAACAGGAACTTATTCTAGCTGTCGAGTTGCCTCCACTCTAAAGGTGTACGGCGGCGAGCGCACGGGCAGGGGACAGGGGACGGGGGACAGGGGACAGGGGACAGGGGACCGGGGACAGGGGACAGGGGACCGGGGACAGGGACGCGCACACGTGTTCGGCCGCATTGTAGTCTACCGTCTACGCGAGGCCTGCTTCAGAGTAAAAGCCTTTGTTCGGGATGACTCATCTTCCCGTTTTATAATTTCTCAGAAGTGTTTACGTCGCGCTTCGGAACGCGTCGAGGTACCTCAGTACCTGCCTTCGTCTGTTGCCTCACAATGACTTCGGTGATTTGTCGATTTGAGATCGAAAATGTATAAAAAAAATGTTTGTAAATAAGTAAAATTGTAAATTTATGTGTTCAGCCTTCATTGAAACTTGTTTATACAGTATTTTATCTGCGATAGATTTTAAATGCTTACATAAAATGCGCCCAAAATCATGAACGATTAAAATTTGATATAAGTAAAATAAATAAATTAAACTGTATAATATTTTATAGATGCCATCTAATAAACACGTGAGTGTGGTGCTAGTTCGATGGCAGTGACCGCAGTCGCTGACGTACGTGAGAGAGGCTGCGGTCGCGGCGCTCGGCAGACATCCTGACTTCTTACATATTATGTGATATTATGAATTAACTATATTTCAAATACTCTTAAATATGTATGGGGCCAGTCGTGGCGCAGGGGCACAAAGTGTGACTGTAAAACCGGCTGGTTGTGGGCTCGATCCCTATGAAATGTTTACTTAAATTTATATTTCCATTCGCTCTGGTGTCGAGGCAAAACGCGGCGTTGAGTTCTGCCACTCAACAAGCAATACCTCCAGAATTCGGCAGAAAGTGGGGAACAGAGTGTCTTAACACTGGGTTCCCTCTGCCTACCCTGCTGTGTGCGGGATACAGCGTGAAGCTGATAAAAAAAATAATGATATTAACACGTTTCAGTATAACATTGCACTAAATGTTTTAAAAACATGCTTTACTAGTCGTTCCGCGTGTAGGTACGGCCTGCAGCTGCGGCGGAGCCCTGTTGCGTCACAAACCAACTCAGATAAGTGACTCAAGACTCTAAATTCGACATATATCTACTTAAATTAGTTGCAAAATTCCACTTTAATTGACATTATGATATAATATATCGCTTTCGTCGTTTCACGTTTGTTTGTGTGCTGTGTAACTTGAAGTACGTCTACACTTATTGGTTACTCGATTCAGTAATAATCTATCTAATATTTCAAAATTAACATAAAAAACCTCTAAATATTCAAGGGGATATATAAAATACTTCCGTCTGTCCGTCTGTCCGTACACCGTACAGCGCGCGACGAATGGAATGATTTTTCATTAGTTATGTTTGATTGCGTCGCAAATTGTACGAGACGCGTGAAGATTAACTATTAAATATTCCTACAATTCATATCATATATAATTTATTATATTTTCATAAGTTTCAGCAGGTTAGGCAAGGGCAGGAAGGAACATGGGAAGCTAGTGTTAAGACACTAGCTTCTCAGGTTCCCATTTAGACACTTGTGTTCCCCACTTTCCGTGTAATGAATACATAAAATAATTTATTTCCTCGAATGAGATTCGAACCCACATCCATCCAGTGCGCCTCGACTGGCCTCCTTAATTTTCATGTTAGTTTCAAAACGTAATATCAATGAAACCCTTCCGACCAGCAGAAGTTTATTGATTTAATTTAGTGGAATGTGCATCGATCAATCAACAGTTATTGGGCTCACTGATACATTACATCAAACGTCTCACAGTCGACGGCGGAGGGAGGAGAGCGGAGGGCCGCTATTGTTTTTCTCGGTCGTACCAAATTGTGTGAGTATTTACATAATATGGAGAGTTACATCACCAACGCGTCTTGTAATCAGATGTAAGTACATTTCCGCGACCGGGAGTTAAATCAAACGGCAAGTTATTTTTGCGTTAGCTTCTAGCCTCTAGGAACCTCAATCAGAATTAATAGTAAACAGTGACGAAGTACATTTTATAATTGTGTCTCCTTTTTTGCTCAATTATTGAAAATTTAATTGAGTAGCGACGGCGACCGCGTCCGCGTGCGGCGCAGGTAACCGGTAGGTACTCACGGGCTGTAGGTAAGCACGTCATGAGAACTAAATCAGCTTTCCTCAATACTAGTCACGTCTGTGGAGAAAACTTTGCCTCGACTCTGAGACGAGTGCACCTGCTACCTACCACCTACAGCACCTGCTGCGCGCGCACGTCGAGAATAATCCAAACACGATGTAAATAATTAACGTAGAGCTCGGTCACGGAGAGAATGTTAAAGCACTTCTATTCTACTTTACTTCTTTATAAGACTAACTTAAACTTAATTAAGCGGGTTATTATTATTTTTATAAAGTCAATTTGAATTGAAGTGTAATGTAGTAAATATAAATATGAAGCAAGTAAATATAGTTTAATATTATAATTAATTTGAGTCTTGTTTTGTTATCGGAAAAACACATTTCTTTCATCGCGCATAAAATTGCTTTGATAAGTTGTATTGTGTCGTGTTACGCGCGGAGCGGGTTACGTATGTTGGTTCAGTGATTGTAAGTTGGATTAAATACATTGCTATAACTTTTCTTTTTTTGTTCAGCTTCACTCTGTATCCCGCATGTAGCAGGGCAGGCGGAGCGAACCCAGTGTTAAGACACTCCGCTCCCCACTTTCCGCTGCAATCGAGAAGTATTGCGTGTTAAGTAGCGGACCTCAAAGCTGCGCTTTACTTCGGCACCAGAGCGAAGAAATGAAAATGTTCAATATGTCATTTCCTCGGTGGAAATCGAACCCACAACCAGTCACGTTTACAGTCACACTCTTGTACCTCTGCGCTCTGACTGGCCTCAAATCTTTTTTACAATGTAGTTTTGAAAAAAATACCCTTGCTTATAAAGGAGGTAAATAAGTTAGTATAAATGTACTTAATACTTTAATAGTTCACAGTTGAATCACCATTACATACTCTACTATCAACCAAAATAAAACATAACTAAAATAAACATGACTTTAGGTACTATGAGTTTACATTTATATTTTCCTTAAGCGATATAATCTGGGTAATGTCAACAGTATATATATTACGACACGTTGTCCCGCGTCCCGTCCGTCCGTCACGCGCGTCACGGCGACGCAGTGAACAACGAAAAAGACAGAAAAACACCATCATAAAAGACTCAATAGTAAAAATATTCCAAGATTATATTGTAAATGTACATTGCATAATAAAATGTAATCTTTACAGAGTACTTAATTATAGTTAACAGATTATTACATGTTTTAATTACTTTAATACATGTGTAGTATGTACTGGTATGTACTCCTAGGTGAGTCACGACCCACGAGTCGCGAGTCGCGAGTTAAACACACTAAATATAAACCAAATACAAGCATAATGTCAATTACCTAACAGCTTATTATTGCAGTATTTCACGAGCACACGTGCGTAGTTCGTGTAGTGATCGCGGCCGGGCTGCGGGCTGCGAGCTGCGAGCTGCGAGCGGGGAGCGGGGACCGATAAGGAAAAGGTGATTCACACACGGGGGTTTTATTGAAATAAAAGTCAACGGTCAACTCTACAGTTTCACATCGTGTATTTACGATATAAGTTTTCCCAATGTCAGTACTTAATGTTATATTATAGTTATCTACTTATCAGTGGAAACGGACGCAGCTCTCTCTAGCACTATCTCGAATGGGCCGCAAGGACGCTCGTCTAAGGGATAAGATACCTATAGGTACTTACAATATCACTTCAGCAGTTCCGTTAATACCCGGTATTCCGAAGAATACTTTTATATTTTATATATATGTACGTAGTTATGTATGTTTTATTACAACTTACACCTCATTTTAATCTCATTAGGTAATACTTGATAGCCATTGTAGTACTGATATAATATTAGTTTAATTGAATAAATTTACTGTTTTTCAATCTTAGATCAGTCGTGGCGCAAGGGCACAGAGTGTGACTGTAACATCGACTGGTTGTGGGTTCGATCCCCACTCGAGGAGACAAAATACTTACATTTATATTTTCATTTCTTCGCTCTGGTGTCGGGGCAAAGTGCGGCGTTGAATTCCGCCTCTCAATACGCAATGCCTCCAGAACTCGGCGGAAAGTGGGGAACGGTGTGTCTTAACACTAGGTTCCCTCTGCCTACCCTGCAGTGTGCGGGATATAACGTGAAGCTGAATCTTAGATGGACTTGATATTTCATAGCGCTTATATTTTTAAAACAATAAATCAATATTATAATCTACGTTCAAGTTATTATACATATATACATAATATGCATATAGTGGATTAATTAATTATTATTACTATTGACTATAGTCGGCGCGGCGGGTGAAACAAAAACAAGCCTCCTGCTGCGACCTACGACCCCGGGGGTTCCCGCGAGGCGCGTCGCCAATACGGCACTAAGGCTTTATTACACGAATGACGTCCGCGGTGCTGCCCTCACGCAGAGACCTCCCCGTTCATAGGCCTCACTCAATTACACTCACATATTGCTAAATATTGTCGCTCCCTGTCATAGACGCCATCGTGGTGCAGTGGTACAGGGTGTGGCCGCCAACGCTATGTTTGTTGATTCGAGCTCTATTTGAGATGGTGACGATGATGGTGATAGGTTTGGTATACAAAACTACCAGGTGTGAAAAGCTTGGAGATGCTTTTTGAACTTTGTAAGGATATCTCTGTTCAAACATTTATATCGGTTTCGTATTAGTTATATTTCGATAGTGATACTGCTTTTCGACTGATGTACTGTAACTGATTCAAGTGAAGTAAGTAACCGTAAATAGCGCATCATTTTTAAATGAAAAAGGTATAATTTTCCAGTTTCTCAGATACAAAATAGTTTTTTTTTAATAACCTTTTTATATTAGGTGAAATATAGATATACATCTTCTTTAGAATCTTCAAATTATTGGCTTATGATATAGATATACATACATATAATGTTTATAATGCATCTTATAGTACACATTGTAGGGACGAGTCACGAGGTGATGAACTTTTCACATTTTCCTGTTTCCTGTTTGTTGCAGGCTGACCGGCTGACTGGCTGAGTGGCTGAGTGGCTGGTCGGTGGTGATGATAACATCTAATTGTAGCGATTAAGTTGTTATAATTGTGTATAATCTTGGATTGTTAGCGGCTTACTGGCGGGTTCAAGTTTTTAATGAGATCAAGATTTAAGGATAAACAGATTCTTTTTTACTTTACGCCTTAACCCTCATACAGTAGTTTAGACATGGACACTTCCGTTCCGTACTTCCTGCCAAATTCTGGAGACGTTGCATATTGAGCGGCGGAACTCAACGCCGCGCTTCGTCTCGTTAAGAGAGCGAGGAAATAAAAAGAATATTATATAACTTTATAACATGAAATGGGAATCGAACCGAATATATTTAATACTTTGATTTCTCTACAATATTTTGAATATAACTAATAGGTTATCATACTATAGTTACATTTATTGAAATCGTTATATCCGAATGAGATACATGACGACTGACGTGGACTCGAAAAATTGCTTAGTAACGATACAATAAAAACAATCTGGATACAACGACAACAACAAAGAAATCAGCGACAAGACAATTTTAAATGAAACGAATTAACTAAAATATTCATTTTAAACATTTGTTACTTGGATTCATAAAGTGAATTGATTTTAAAAGCTATTTATTAAAGTTATAAAAGTTTCTTAAAACATGACCTTATAAAATAATAAACGATTTTAACATACATTGTTTAAACGTGAAGAAATTTCGTATAAAATATTATAATGATAAAATGAGTGACAACAGAATGACAAAAAAGATTTATGAAGCAAGAGTGAGTGGTAAGAGACCTCGGTGGACCTTCGGGACGATAGTATCGATGATATTTGAGGAAGGTCACGTAAAAAGCATGAGCCAACGGGAACCCCCGGAGCTCCGGAAGACATGTAAGACGAGATTGAAGACAGTGGATGTGGTGTATTTACCAATTAATTTAAATATCTTATTAACATGAAATTTCAATATATTGTAAACATAATATGTAAATCGCGAGCGTATATTATACGCAGCTTCATTGCGTATCAATTTTATTGGTAAAATTTTCCGTTTGTGACGGAAGAGCTAACCTGTCGTCAGATGTTGTCCGACGTCCATATCTGGGGCGTCCGGTTCTTTGACAGATAGCTCACTCGTCGACAGTTGAGTCGCACTTCGAGATCATCGCTATCTTATCATTATCAGATCAGGGATTTTACTGTTCTCGATACAAGAATTAAGTACCTACATATAGGAAAAATGTTAGGCTTACAGAAAAGTTATTATTGATTGACATTATGGAAACACGTTAAAAGGATTTCAAAAAAAAATTTCTAATACATTGAAAGTTAACTTAACTTAGCTTCACGCTTTATGCCTAGCGGGGTAGTTAGAGAGAACGGAGCGCCAAACGCTACGGTCTCTACATACCTCTTTCGCCTCGTCCACTGTCATCAACCTCTTCATACATGCCCTCCGGGGATCTTCATGCTTTTTACGTGACCTTCCTCCAGTATCTTTGATACTGTGTTTTCGAAGGTCAACTGAGGTCTCCCCCTATCTCTCTTACCATTCACTTTTCCATCATAAATCTTCTTCGTCATTCTTTCATCACTCATTCGTTCGACGTGCCCAAACCAGCTGAGCACATTTATCTCATATATTCAATGAGCATATTTTAATATATTTTATATATTATTAATGAAAAATATTTTATTATAATGAATCAGATTAATTGAATTTTCAATAGAGATAACACGGAAGCTAATATGGAAATAAATTTCCAAAATAGATACATATTCTATACCAATCTGTACATAGTGTGCAGTTGATACAAGTAGCTCCGAGTGCAATTAGCTGATAGTCACTGTAGAGTGTGGAGTGTAGAGTGCGGTGTTGTCTGTACAAACGTTCAATAGGTTGTTAACTACTGACTGTTGCGTAACTTATGTATGTTGATAGTAAATACGGGAAATCAAGAGTCTGCGCTACGATCTGTTTACTCTGTATATATGAGTGTTTTTCATAATAAGCTAAATTTTGTGACTGATAACGGATTGAGCTAAGTGTCACGCTCCTTCCCCGCAGACCGCACCTGCACCTGCACCTGCATCTGCACCTGCACCTGCACCGCGTCTTCTGAGCCGCGACTCACGTGATTTATGCAAATGAACTGAATAGTCGCTGCAGGTTTTTTACAATCTGTGGTGGCCTGCTTTGAAAGTAGATTTAGTTAAAATTAAGAGCCAGAACCCTTTCATCTGATACTTCACTTGACCTAGCGGCTTTAATATTAAATTTTATCCCCTTTCTAAGCCTATTATTTTTTTTGGATTTAAGCTGTTAATTTTACCTGTAGATGCTAGTTACCAAATGTCATAATTCTAGGTTAACCGTAAATATCCTAACTTTGATTCCCTTTATAACATTGAAATACGTGTCTTTTTTTTCGATATAAACTATATGTTTTTTTTTTAGTATATGTAGAAATTTTTTTTTTCAGGAAATCATCGTCCCGCGTCTCCAGGTGACAACTGCGTACCAGCTGCTACAATGGCGGCCGCTACTGGCACTGAGCCACGGGGCTCCGTCATCCACTATCAGCTCGTATCCACAACACACAATAAAACTAATCCTCTTCGAGATGTAACTTTCCTAAGCACTGCGCAAACCTCGCGATCTACTGTACTGTATACTGTTCAATGTTTCTGCTATTATTATTTAAATAAATAGCTATATAATATGAAAAAAATATGTTTTTTTTTTCTTTCGTGGTTTTTGTAATGTTTTTTGTTCAATAGTTCTTTTTTATAGTTTTATATGGTACTAGCGGCCCGCCCACGGCTTCGCCCGCTTAAAATACATGATTATTTAATAAGCAGAATTGATTGACAACTATAATAAAATAAATAAATAAATCAGCTTCACGCTGTATTCCGCACACAGCAGAGTAGGCAGAGGGAACCTAGTGTTAAGACACTCCGTTCCCCACTTTCTGCCGAATTCTCGAGGCATTGCGTGTTGAGTGGCAGAACTCAACGCCGCGCTTAACCTTGACACCAG
>JAATLQ010030999.1:75483-107227 GCA_013421005.1 Heliconius erato x Heliconius himera | reverse complement strand
ATAGTTATATTGACTAATATTAAGTATATTTATATGTAGGTTTATTATTATTACCGTAATATTTAAATACCGCACCCGAATCATTTCTCTTTACGTCTCCTACATTCAAGGGTTTCTGGTAGAGATCTCTATTAGAGATAAGTTATCCGTTGTACACATTATTTCCGTTGTTATATGTTTTTCTGTACTTTCTTTCTTGTGTGGTACATAAATAAATGAAAAAAAAAAAAAAAAAAAAAAAATAATTGATAATTAGGGACACGCGCACAAAAAAGTCTAAAAAGTAATCAGAAAAAGTTGATAATCTACAAACAAAAAAAATAATATAATCATGTCAACGAATGGATATGGTACTCATAACAATCACGTTTACAGATACGCTCTCCTACTCCATCACGATGGCCTCAATTTAAAATCTTTGTATAAAAAAAAAAATTATATATTCATTTTCACGATATTTGTTTTTTTATGTTTATAGTTTTGCTGTTAAAAGCAGTATTTCTAATACTGAAAGTGCAACTTTAGAGGAAAGTTTACAAAATATTCAAGTTATGGACAAGAAGATAGAAGATATCTTAACGCCCTTAGAAGGATATGAAAATGTAAGTACTCGCGTATGTTATTAAAATTGAAATGAAATAAATAAAATTATAGTTAGTGTTAATTCATACGTGACGTTAATCCTTTTGATAACCCAGTATACCTGTGATCACAATTACGTATAAAAATATGCCATGCGTTATATACAACTTAGCTATTTCATTTTGACCGCGAGGCGCAGCTGCAAGTGAAATTTAGAACTGCAGTACAAATCTAGACTCATAAGATTTTATTGATTTTATTGTTATAATATCTTTGTTTTTCACTATTGTTATACGTTTTAGAACAAAACTCTTTAACTGGTCACACACACATACAGGTATCGATGTCTACCCTTGACACGTACTACTGCAAAATGTTCTAAACGTCGTATTTCCAAAAATGAATAATACTAAATGTAAACGACTAATTCGGTTATAGAGTTTATTTTAAAATATTTAATTGTTTCGGTGTAATTTGGAAAACGGAGGCTTTTACACCAATTTCGCTCTGCTTACCACTCTATATGCGAGAGATGTAAGGCATCTCTAAACAAATATAACTTAAGTTATTATTATTCCTATTTGATTGCTTGAGGCCGTTATGGCGCTGTTTCTGATTGTAATCGCGACAATTGTGGGTTCGATTCCCGCTTGAAGTAAGGACTTTTTTCATTACCTCACTCTGGTAAGAAGACAAAGCGCAGCATTCAGTTCCACCACTCTATATGCAATACTAATAATTTTGTTGCAATATCTCCAAATTTAGGTGGTGTGTCGATAACGGGGTGTCTTTACAGTAGGTTCCCTCTGCCTACCCTGGTATGTGCAGGACACATCGTGAAACTAAAAAAACATTCCTATTTCTTACCAACCTTACGCTTTTTTTTAACCAGCTCGAAGAAACCAAAGAGAGCTTGGCCGCTATTAAAGAAGCTCAGTCGTCTCTAACAGCAGTAGTGGCATCTGGAAATGAAAACGTTCTACCGAATGCACTCACAAGATACGCGGTTACTATGGCTGGACTTCACAGCGACAAGGATAAGAATTACAAGTAAATATTTATTTTATTACTTAATTTATAATATTTTAACATATTAATAAAAAGTATTATTTGCATATTTTAAAGTTTAACATATTTAAAATAATAAATGTTTTTCTACTAGAACGTAGCTGCATTTAAACCTGTGGCCTTTGAAATGTGTCCATTTGTGGCTAAAGCGTGTTAAATCGCCGAGAAAGTTTCATATTTTTGATTGAGATTGTTATTTTTTAATTTAATCCAGATTGAAAGCTCACTTGAAGAGGCTAACAGACATACTTAAAATGCAAATCGCTGAGAAGAACAGGCGTGTGGTGACCTGGCAATATGTTAATGATGGAAGCGGATTCATTATTACAGAAAAGATCTTAGAGGTAGATACATATTAAATGTTATATGACTTTTTTTATTTAAAGTTATTAGTAGCACATGATAAAGTTAATATTAATATTGAATACTAGCGGCCCACCCGCGGCTTCGCCCGCTTGAACTACATAATTATACGTTAAATAAATAGAACTGACAACTATAATGAATTCTAATATATTTTTTAATACTTTAATCTGTAATATTCTAATATGTTTTTTTACTACATTATCGTAATTTCTATAAGGATTTTTGATTGTTTTGGATAAAAAATACGACTGACGTTGATATTTACAATAATATACTCTGAACATTGATACAAAAAGCCAATTATTTATTATTATTATACGTACATACCTATATATTTTTGTAAAATTATGTTCTTTGTAGCTAAGTTATGTACGTGTTATCATCATTTTAAAACTCTATTAAATGTGCTGATGTCAGTGAATAATTAAATTTACACCTCTAGAAACTGCCTTAAATGTTAAATTATTGATTTAGATAAGCCAAGAATCTTACCAGCCCGATTCAGAAAATAATGCGTTATGTACAGCGCCATCTATTGGGCTCAAAGTTAAACTGTAACTGTTTGGTTCGTTTTTATGTTAAATTTCACTTAACATAAAATTATATTAATCTAAAACGACGTTTTATTAAATACAGATTATACAGTTAAAAAAAATATAGATTATTTATAAGTATAGATATATATTCGCAAGCAAACTCAAGCCTTAAGTTCATTACAATGACGATAACTAATTTTATTAAACAGATTTTTATGAAATAAGCTTTAAATGTTTTGCTAAGCTAAGATAAAGCAATTGTTGAAAGTTTTAAGCAAATCGGTTCAGTACTTTCGGAGATAACCGTGATCATACATATACACAGACAGGCAAAAAATAAAAAATATACATTTTTGCTTTCTATTATTCTCTATTATTCTCGTCTTTTTAAGTGTCCCTCTATCCATTTCGGTCAAAATATACAGAAAATATTTTTACTGTGTTATTATATAAATCTAAGATTTCTGGTCTGGTTCGATACAGTCCGACATGGCGTTTCGCCCCGTTAGCTTTAATATTTGCAAAATAAGGAAACATTTTAGTCTATATTATTTATGTATACCCTACACAATTCTTGAGATGTCAGAACTAATATCTCAATATGTATATGGATAACTTATTTCAGGAACTCCAAAGCTACGGAAATAATTTGGAAATTCCAGAGACCGAAGATAAGCAAAACAGTGCTGTCAATGATATTCAACTTAAAAAGAATAACGATATAAAACGTTTGCTTGCCACAAGCAATGCACCAGAAACAGGAGATGAAAAGTAAGTGAATTTTGTAGTAATAATACATATAAGAATGAAAAAATTATATACACCAACAATCAAGTTAAGTAAGGCTTACCCAGCGCCGGGCTACTACGCTACTAGTAAAGCGTGAAGATAACAAATATTTGAATTTGTAGGATATGTATTATGATTTTTTCATTTAAGCTCTGATAAAAGTATATGGAAATGAAATTGACCATTAACCGTTTATTGAATTGATTGTGAATAGTTAATCAATTACATTTCTAATTTTTACTTATAATTTCTAATTTGTAATTCCTTTATTTTAAACCAATTATTGAGTACGTCGTTGCGCATGGGCACAGAGGTATGAAAGCGATGATTGTAGGTTCGATCCAAACTCGAAGAAATGAATTATTATTTATTTATATTTTCAATTTTTCGGTCTAGCACAAGGCAAAAGCCCGGCTTTGAGTTCCGCCACTCAATGCGCAAGGCCTCTAAGTAATAATAAGACTTTTGAAATGTTTCTTCATTGTTCTAAAAGCCTCCACTGTTATTTGACGAGGTCGATAAAAGATATTATTACAGATAAAAAAGAGAAGTTATGAGATGTACATTTTTACAGACAACTAAAAGAAAAATTCAACCAACAAATTAAGAAACTAAGCTCTACAAGTGGTTCAATAGCTCTAAGTTTCAACGAACCAGAATTCCTTGCTAGAAGTCTCCATACAACCTTGGAGAGTGCTATACACCTAGCTTCAATTGCACGTGGACTTAAAAATCAGGTAAAATGCAAAACATCGAAGACTAAAAGTCATAATAGATTTAAGAAAAATATAATGATGTTGAACGTTGTTGGAAATAACTTATGACCGCAAATAAGAATGAAAGCGACTTCTAAAATTACAATCACATCTTCCGCTAAATACGTATGGTTACTTCTATTTGAAATGTTGTCATTTCCTCGTTCTAATTAAGTGAAATGTGATGTTATACTCCGCCACCTAAGGAGTCCGTAAATTATTATTCTTCAAGCAACCTCACGAATTTACCAGAGATAAATATTTATTTAGAAAACGTATAACAAATTTAACGTGGCAGGATTTGAAACCACGCCTCTTGGAAACTGTTCAAGCGCTCTGACTACTAAGTCATACGTTCTCATCAAGCTACGTACATAATTATTATATGCTTGTTACAACTTATTCATGTTGTTAGCATCTTAATTCTTTGGGTAGCGCAAATTTGTAAAAATCTTCCTACAGAGATGCTACAAAAATACAGGAGATAAGTTATAATAGAATTATTAAATAAATAAAAACATAAATACGGGTCAGTTGAATGTATTGTAATTTTTTTCAAATTAAATCAATTTTAATAACATTTTTAATATCTGTCACCATATAAAAGGATCCTATTCAAAACAAGAGGATAGAAGAAGCCGCTCAAGAAATGAGTGTTGCTACATTCAAACTGCTGAAAACATCGGAATCGGTCAGTCACGTAAGTAACTTATCTAATATATTTAAGTGAAATAACAACAAAATTACCTTCAAATATTTGAAGGTAACAAGAGGTAAATGTGCGCCTTTTGGACACTATCCACAAATAAAAATAGTTCTAAAAACTATATTAAGTTTTGGACATGGCAAGATAAAAATGTATATACGCAATTATTAGTTAAAATTTTTGCATGCATTTTTTTTTACTGATACATTTTGGCTTAGGGGGCGCCACAGTGCCACTGTTAACATCTGTTCCGTCGTTATTTGTGTTAAATAATTATTTTTTCCTGTGTATAATTCCAAGTCTCACGTAAAAACAGTAAAAAGTGCTTAAAAATTGCCAAGATTACATTAGAACCAGTTAAAACTTGTAAAAAAGACGTGTAATCTGGATATCATCATAACGGTCACCGATTTAAAGCTGTTTCATAGTGTTTTGTCCTTAAGAATTTAAAATTATATAAAGAACTATTGTGGACAATTTACTGAGTAAATGATGTGATAAAACAAGAAAACGAGTGAAATATATTTGTTTATATTATTTTTTGAACAAATTGTACGGCATCGTAAAAGTATTATTTTAAGAAATCAATATTCCTAACGCCATCTATTGAGGAGTGGACAGAACCAAATAATACAAGATCGACTTAGCTACATCTGCTATCATAATATAATAGTGCCATTATTCAACATAAGAGAGCGTTAATTTCTAATATTTAGTTAATATCACGTATAATCAAGTAAGATGGAAGAAATAAAGAATCTATTAAAAGAAATGCAACAAGAAAAGAGGCAGCAAAAAACAGACATGCACGACATACAAGAAAACATCAAAGAGGCTATCAACAAAAATATTAACGAAAAATTTGCATATCTAATAATCAGCTTCACGCTGTATCCCGCACATAGCAGGGTAGGCAGAGGGAACATAGTGTTAAGACACTCCGTTCCCCACTTTCTGCCGAATTCTGGAGGCATTGCGTGTTGAGTGGCAGAACTCAACGCCGCGCTTAACCTCGACACCAGAGCGAAGAAATGGAAATATAAATTTAAGTAAATATTTCATCTCCTCGAGTGGGTATCAAACCCACAACCAGTCGGTTTTACAGTCACACCTTGTGCCGCTGCGCCACGACTGGCCTCAAATTCATCAAACATTAAAAATTTGCATATCTGGAAACTAAAAATGAACTATTGGAACAAAAATTAGAAATTCAAGCTAAGAAAATAAATGAATTAGAGAGGAATCAGAGCCAGAGGACTTTACTTATATTTGGAGTCGCTGAAACTGAAAAGAACTATTGGAACTTAGAGGAAAAAGTTCTTAATATAATAAACAACACACTAAACATCAAGTGCGACAGTAGCTTCATCGAAAGCACGAGAAGGCTTGGCAAAAGGGGCGAAAAAGTGAGACCTATAGTTATAACGCTAACCACAATGGGGCTAAAAATAAAAATCCAGAAAAATAAGAAAAAGCTAGAAGAAACACCGTACTATATTAAAGAATACTTTCCACTTGAAATTTATATAAGCGTAAGGAGCTCCAAAAAGAAGTAGAGAAAGAAAGAGAGCAGGACAGATTAGCTATTATAAAGTATGATAAAATTATAATTTTAAAGGACAGAGACCAACAAAACGATAAGCAAAATAACGACAAAAAGAAAAGAGCTCTATCAGTATCACCAGAGGCAACAAGAACAAGTGCAGAAAAGGGAAGAGGTAACCCTACAAAAAATAATAAAACAAAAAACATGGAGATACATATCTTAAGACAACCCACTTTGCAGTTTGCTCCTGAAAAAACAACAACAAAACCTCAAGAGCCAAAAAGTTCAACAACACTGAAATAGCAATTAACACTCCTCCCCCAAAACCTATTCTCCCAACATGGCTGGTCACCACGGGAGCTACAGACCACAACCCCCCAAAGAGTTCGCGAAATAAAAATAAAATAAATATTTGTACCCTAAATGTGAGATCATTGTCTACACCTGAAAAACTACTAGAATTAAAAACTGCGCTCCGTATTATAAAACACGACATTCTGGGCTTATGCGAGGTACGTAGGATGGGTGAAAATATAATAGAAGACGAAGACTACATTATGTACTACATAGGGCAAACTAAGGGTCTATATGGAGTAGGTTTCCTAATCAAAAAAAAATATAAAGAAAATATTATTCGTTTTTCTGGCATATCCGAAAGAGTTTGTATATTAGAAATAAACCTAGGGAACTTACACTTCGCAATTATACAGGCATACGCACCAACAGAATGCTCCACACAAGAAGATTTAGACATATTTTATAAAGACTTGGAAAAAGCTCATGATTTAATCTCAACACATTATATAATAGCCATGGGTGACTTCAACGCTCAGGTTGGCAAACCAAATAAATGACTACGAGAATAAAGTAGCAGGTTTTCACGATTTCGGAAAGAGAAGCAAGAGAGGGGAGAAATTTATTCAGTACGTGTCTGAACAAAATTTGAAAATAGTTAATACAATGTTTAAATTAAAAGCAAATCGAAGATGGACCTGGATCTCCCCTGACAAAAACACAAAAAAAGAAATCGATTACATAACAACATCTAAACCTAAGTTATTCTCCAATTACGAAGTGCTGAATTCTTTTTCCTTTGGCACGGATCATAGACTTTTGAGAGCGACTCTTTGTCTAAGTGTGAAAAAAAAGAGCAGAAAAAATTTCACCAGCCCTAAAAACTTACTCAAAACTCCAGAGGAGCTGGAGTTGCACATGAATAATTTAAATAAATTGATACCTAATCTAACAGAAAACCATGAAAAGCATACTGTCAACGACTACTATAAAAAGTTAGAAAACTCTATATTAACAAGCCTGAGAAACAAGAAAGCATCAAATAAAGTAACAATTCTATCGAAAAAAGCAATTCAATTAACTATTTATAGCAGTCTTGCAAAACATAATGGAAGACTTAGCATGGTCAGGGCAAGGAGTCAATGTAGATGGAAATCATCTAAGCCACCTAACCACGGTTTGCGGATGACATTGTCGTGTTCTCTGATTCTTCAAATAAGCTAAATGTAATGATTAACGAACTTCAATCTGCTAGCGCTCGCGTAGGCCTGGAAATGAACCTAGATAAAAGCAAAGTTATCACTAACAGTGAGCTGTCGCCAGTATTAGTTAACAACGTGCCGCTCGAATACGTAGATAACTACATTTATCTAGGCAAACAAATTTCATTTAAGCCAGACCGGAATATACAGGAAATTAATAGGAGAGTAGCTATTACATGGAAAAAGTACTGGGCTCTAAAAGACGTTTTCAAACAAGAAGAGAAATCAAAACTACGCTTAAAATTAAAAAAGATAGTTCTAGACACAACAATTCTGCCTTGTCTCACATATGGCTGCCAAACGTGGACATACGACCACAAGGCAAGATATAAAATTCAGACAACTCAAAGAGCAATGGAGAGAAGCTGTCTTAATATAAAACTGCGAGATAGAGTCAGAAATACAGATATTCGAAAAATAACTAAAGTGAAAGATGCCTTGTATTTTGCTCAATCTCTAAAATGGAGGTGGGCTGGTCATGTTGCGAGGTTTGGCGATGACCGCTGGACAATCAATGTCACAAAATGGAAAGGACCACAAGGCAAGAGAAGCAGAGGTCGTCCACGCGCTCGGTGGCAAGACGAGATTGTAGCACAAGCAGGAAATGATCGGATGTTTACTGCAAAAGACAGAGAAAAATGGAATTCTTTGGAGGAGGTTTTTACCCGGAGGGGATCCACATAATTTCAAAAGTAACAATTTAATAATAAGGAGTTAAAACAAACATATAAACAAATTTAAAAAATAAATAAGCAAATAAAAGTATATACATTAAGAATAAATAAATAAATATATAAAGTTGTAGCCTACTCAACTAGTAATAGTTAGTATAATTTATTAATTATTAAGTTTTCTTTAAAAAAAATTGTATATAAAACATTTTTGTCAAGCAAATAAGTGTGTAATTTTTTGTGGTATAAATAAAGCTATTTTATTATTATTATAATTAAAATATAGGTATATTTTCGGATTAATATAATTTAGGATTTAATTTAAATATACAGCTACCGCATTCAGCAGAAACGAGAAGAAAATTGTTAGATGCGTGCAGAACGCTGAACGACTCGTTAAACAACCTGGTGAGTAAACAACGAATGACTTTATATTCTTCTGTTATTAACTTAGGGATGATAAAGAACTAAACACTTCCTTTATTTAAAACGCAAAGTATTTTGATTGTACTAAAATATTTTTAGTCCAAAAAAATCTGACTTTTATTCCTTATACCTTTGAAGTTTGCAACAAAATAAGCAATATTACTGAAGCGCCCAACTCTTAAAGCTTAATTCTCATTATACATGAAATATTTGAAAAAAGAATTGAAATTATAATTTTTACCCTGCATTGATATTAATATAAAGAACAGAGTTGAGCAATTTAGTACATAATGTCCCAAATTCAACAAGAAAGAAACGGCAAGAAGGAAAGAACGAAGTATCTCGATACTAAAGTTCTCTCTCCTATCCTGCTATACGAAATAAAGTGTGAAGCTGGATTAAAATTAATCATGTTTTACAGGCTAGAGCAACTACCCCAACTGGTTTACAGAGGGATTGTACCGAGATGGCCCGCAGCCTACAGTTACAAAGAAACTTCCTAACTTACGAGTATCCTTCCTGCGCTCTGAATTACGCAAGTTGTGTAGAAGCCTTACAGAATCAAAAAGAAATTATTGGTGGGTACAAGTAATCAGAGGAGACCGGTTGTGGCGCATTGCCATAAACGTACTACTATCGACGCGACAGGTTGTGGGTTTGATTTAAAATTTTAATTTCCTCGCTAAGACAAAAGGATAAAAGCGCTGCAGTACCGCCACACAACATGCAATGCTTACAGAATTCGAGGAAAACGGAAGTATGTGACGGTGACGGAGAGTTTTTACACTAGAATCCTAGGTTTCCACTGTCTACTCAGCTATGTGCAGAATACAGAGTAAAGCTAAAAAACGTATTTTTCCAGAAAAACTTCGTTCAGAGAAGACGATGTCAAAATCGGAGTGTAGCAGTGAACTGCGCTACGTTACTTCAGCAATTTGCAACAGTGCAGAATACGCTACACACAGCGCTTATCTAGTAAGAATATTTTTTGAGTCTTTTAGTAATAAAAAAAATAAAAAAATACTATTAAGAAAAAATTGAAGGTTATATACTTTTCATTTGTGTTTGTTAAATAAACACTTAGACAAACTAAAATGTTTCAGTTAACGCTGTCTGACGATGATAAAGATAATATATCCCAACAAGGTCTGGTGGACGTGCAGAGGATGAAGAACTTAACGGACAGCCTTAACGATACTTGTCTCCAGATCATTTGTAATGATGGTGGTAAAGAGGTAATAGTTTTTTCGTTTTTAGAGATGTTCTTTGTCGTTTCTTTTAAAATGTTTTATATCGCCTATCCTATCCACGACACTGTGCTGTAACCATAGATTAACAAGGAACAACGTTTAGCTTTAAAATATGGATATTCTTTCAGAATTTATTAACTCATTTTTGTTTATAATATTAGATTGTAAACTAGATATATGTCAATTAAGCACAACCAACATATAAGATGGTTTACTTCTGAACTTAATTATTATATATATTTTTAGATAAGCGACCAACAAACCACTTTAAACAAACAAGCAGACCAATTGCAAGAAGCTGTAGACGACGCTTGCACCAAAATAAATGAAAACGACAAGAAGAAATTAAACGGAAACCTTTATCGGTTGAAAGATGCCTTGAAAGGACTCAATAATACTCTAGCATTGAGATCTACCCAGGATACGGTTAGTTTCCCTATTTTTCTTTTAAGAACATTGCTTGGTAAGTTGACTGCGGAAATCAAATTCAGCTGTTAATCTGACTATATAAAAAATATACAAAGGTTTTTACTGTAGCGGGGTTTGAAAATGCGCTTTTTGTTTACCTGCTCTTGGGAGATGTTAGGAAGATAAATATGTTGCGATTTCGACGTAGCTCGATGAGAACGTAAGACTTAGTTGGTCAGAGCGCTTGGACAGCTTCCAAGAGGCGCAAGTTCAAATCCTTTTTATACATTTTCTAAAAAGTAATAATACTTTAAAAATGTAAAAAAATATAAAAAACTTATTTGAAAGTGAAATATAGATTACTATTATAAATAAATATTTTAAGGATTCTAAATTATAATAAATACTATAGTTGTGTCGATCGTTACTCGGAGTAATAGATTGTTTTCATTAAGTTCCGCAATTTAAACTCCGCATCTCGGGTCAAGAGTGAAAAAAGAAATATGTTAAAGTTAGGTCACAGGATACAGCGCAAAACTTAATATTTAACTCAAAATCTTTACATACAACTTTATCTTAACTAATTTGTGACTTTGGTATAGTACCTATCTATACTCAAATACTTGTAGGTCTACAAGTTTTTGAAAAGTGTACGTATGTAGATAGCAATACATACAGAATTTGAATAAAGTATAAAAAAAATTAAGTCTCGCGGTCTCAGTCAAAATTCTGTAAATATATATTTTTATGTTAATTTATATGTTTTATATATATAAAAGGAAACCGAAACTCTACCCAAAACCATGAAAGTATTGAATGAAGTCAAAAAAATCAACAATACATTATCAGCACTACAACAACCAAAAGTTGAAAAGGATGCTAAAAAGGAAGCCATGGCGAAGGAAGTTATAGATAATACTGGGTAAATATGTTTTTAAAGTATTGTAGTAAATAGTTAAAAGTAGTGGAGTGGAACTTGATTGAGAAATGGTTGTGGGTTCGATTCCCACTCGGGGGAATTATTTTATTCTTTGTAGCTGCCCTGCCCCAGCCCTGTAATGGAAAAATCACAAAGCTGAATATATATATATATAAGCACAAAGCGCGGTTTCACCACTCAACACGCGATGCCTCAAAAATTCGGCTGAAAGTGGGGAACGGAAGTGTCAATGAGCAACGGAGTGTTTTAACACTAGGTTACTACCCTGTTATATGTGAGATATAGCGTGAAGTCAAAAAAAAGACGAATAAAGAAAAGAATAAGTACGAGGAGTGAAAGTACGAAAGGCGTAAAGCGAGAACTGGTATGAATGAGTAATCTAGAAAAGTCTTCAAATTATAAATAATGTCTCCATATTATAAAATACTACTTGCACTCTAACTAACACTTATAATTTCACAGTAACTTGCTAAGCAGTACATCACTAATGGTGAAGAGAGCGTCCTCTCAATCGGGAAATATAACGTGGTCGACGATAGGAAGTCCAGATATCATCAAAGCTTTTGAAATACTATTAACTATTATCAGGTAATGTGTGATGAAATATAAAAATATATATAAATTAAAATAAAACTATATAAATTTATTTATCTTGTTTTGTATCTTGAATGGAGACAATATTTTTTGGGTTTAGGTGGGTTTTATTCCTACTCGAGGAATTGATTTATTTTCATTTCCTTGCTCTGACAAGAAGACATACTTAGTGTGGCATTCAGTTGTGCCGCGAAATAATACGTGAAGCTAAAAAAAATAGTACAATAAAAGATATAGTAGCGTAATCACTTTGTCACGTGACTGTCACTGTGTCACGCGGATATATTTTTAATTTCTGGTAAAATATGAATGCGGCGTTATGCTCCACCGTTTAAAAAACAATCTCTTCTAAATTGAAGAAAAGTAAAGAAAGGAATGTCCCTGCATTGGTGTCTCTCTCTCTACCTACCCTGAACTATGCAGTATTGTAGATGTCTAAAACGGAAATTATTATATAAAGTTTTATATCTTTAATTTATAGAGAGAAAGGAGCCGACGCTGGATACTTGGAATCAACAAAAACGGTACGAATTTTACAAAATACATTATTTGTTGCCTAAGCTTTTCGGCGCTCTTGTCAAGTGTGAAAAATGTGAAAAGTTTACTTTAGTATACTACTATAGTAATAGATAATAGATCGTTATTGCGCGACGGTTATAGATTCTATCTCTATTGAAATCTTTCATATTTTTATTTCCTCGCTCTGGTGCAAACGGTGCAAAGAGCGGCGTTGAGTTCGGCAGAATTCGGCGGAAAATGGGAAACGGAAGTATTTAAATGGAAACGGAGTGTCTTAACATTAATTTCTCAGGGTCCCTCTGCCTACCCTGCTATGTGCGGCATACAATGTGAAACTAAAAAGATAACTTGGAAAAATATATGAAGTACAATTACTGATACAATAAAAATTACCTTGTATAAGAATAACCTATTTTTGTATATGACCAAGTACTCTACATATTAAACCAATACATATTGTATTAATAAATTACAGTTAAAAAATTGTCGACAATAAAATAAAGTACTATATATATTAATAAACTTTCAGGAACCCGATGGACCAGCTAAGAGTTTCATCCAAACGCAGTAAGCATAATTATACTTTAATTCACAAAACGGAAACGAATAGATTTATTTCACCGATCTGTTAACATAAACTACGGCGTTGAGTTCCACCACTCAACATTCTATTTTTGTGCGAATGAATAAGGGAATTGGCAGAAAAGTGCTTTCTGCCTTCTTTGCTACTTCCACGAAACAGCGTGAAGCTAGAAATTAGAAGAAATATGATAATTGTAAAAATCTTATTTTATCATTTATAATTTATTAACTTGTTCCTTATAATAAATAAACCTTATTTAATTTCAGAGTGGATACAGCATGTAATTGGCTTAAAAAACCAGCGGCTAAAGAAAATGAAAAGAAAGCTGGAATGGAAAGCGCCGGCAATGTTATAGCAATGGCTGAACAGGTTATATTATATTAAGATTTAACTGTTTTTACTTAAAAATAATTATGTAAAAGAAATAAAAAAAAAAAATATAAAGTTTTCTCAAATCTAAAGTTGAGTATTACAATATTTTATATTTTCTCATTTATTACATCAATATTAATTTCATTTGGACTATAAAGAAATATCTTATTATTATTATATCAATTATGAAGTGGTGGAAAGTTATAAAACACAGCTAGCAATATCGATGTTAAAAATAGCTTTACAAATTACATGCCAAAAAAATATTACTTTTTTCCTATGTTCTGTGTGTGCTTTACCATTTTTTATGCAAAGCTTAATATAAGCAGAACTGCTACCTGCTCCTTTAAAAACGTTTACAAAGGTCTATTCGAAATTTAAATAAGCTAAATAAATAAATCTTTGCAAAATAATGTTTATTTAGAACTTAGAAATGTTAAATTAATATCAACTAACTCAATAAGTAATATAGTTTTGGATTCACTCTCTGCTCAATTTACAAAATATACAGAAAGTGACCAAAAAGTACTTTCAGCTGAATGAAGGAGTATACGATTTTTTTTATATATTTTGAGTTAAATGAATGTGTTATTAAATGCCAGATGTGTGAAGACCTCAAAGACACTGACAAAGAGGAGATGAAGCAAGTAATTGCTGAGACTAAGGAGCTGTTGAATGAGTGTACTACTAAATATAACAGTTCTAAAGCAAGGTAATACAATTTTTTATATCTTTTTTTAACTTCGCGCTGTATCTCGCACATAGCTAGGTAGGCAAGAGGAAACCAGTGTTAAAACACTCCGTTCCCATTAAGGCACTTTTGTGCCCACTTTCCGCCGACATATTTTAAAGTGTTATTCCACACTTACGGAAAGAAAAATACTTATTTAGAAAACGTATAAAAATTTGAACGTAGCGGGACTCGAACCCGCGCCTTCTGACCAGGTCGATTTTCTAAATAGTATCTTGTTAATGTTTGTACTCAAAAATACTATTTTTTTTAATATTTTTACTTTTCATTTATTAAACAGTCTTCTCATGGAGCGTCTGAAGGAACTGCGCAAGATGCTGGAACGTGGCGTCGTGACGCGCGTGGTGGAAGACTTCCTGGATGAAGAACCTCTAGCCAACTTCGAGGCATTACATAAGGAAAATGGTAAGATTTTTTTTTGTTTTATAATTTTTCTGTATCTACATTTTTTTCCAATAATAACAATATGACATATTGACAACATTTTTTTTCACAGACAGGAAAACCCTAGTGATAAGACACTCCGTCCAATTATCGAGACATTGCGTGTTGAGTGAAAGAACTAAATTCAATTTATACGTTCAGCTATATTTTTACAAATACATTCATTTATATATTTATTTATTCTTCATTGGACACAATTAAAAAATTATATGTGCAAAAGGCGGACTTAACCACCATTCTCAACATATAATAGCAGATTTGAGCTTATATAGATAAAAATATACAAATCTACCTATGTACCTAGATATTATAATTATAAAATAAATAAGTAAATCAGCTTCACGCTGTATCCCGCACACTGCAGGGTAGGCAGACGGAACCTAGTGTTAAAACACTAAGTTCCCCACTTTCTGCCGAATTCTGGAGGCATTGCGTATTGAATGGCAGAACTCAACGCCGCGCTTGTCCTCGATACCAGAGCTAAGAAATATGAATTTAAGCAAATATTTCATCTCCTCGAGTGGGGATCGAACCCACAACCAGTCGGTTTTACAGTCGCATTTTGTGCCCCTGCGCCACGACTGGCCTCATATTATAATTATATTATATATTATAATTATATTAATTTGTTTACATTAACTGTTTTGCTGAATAAATCACAGCCTTAGTTTGAAAAATGACAATACAATATTTTGCAAAATGGCCGTCATTTTGAGCCAAAAATTATTTTCACTGAAAAAAGTCAAAAAAGTTACACTAAAAAAAAAACAAAAATCACGCTGAATTAATACATATACCCCTGGTGGGACTCGAACCCACAATCCCCGGCTTAGGAGGCCGATGCCTTATCCATTAGGCCACAGGGGCTTACACTATGCAAAGTAAAATTTTGATACATTATGAAAGAAAATATCGCTATATATTTCATGTATTTAACTATAATCTTGATGGTTGTGGGTTCGATTCTCACTCGCAGATACATTTAGATTGTTTTTCTATCCCCTCCCTCAAAAAATTATCTGACTGACGGACACTGAGCAAGTAAAAAAAATGCTTCACGCCTAACAGAGCAGGCAGAAGGAACTTAAGTGTTGTCTCGAAATTGGATGGAAAATTTTAAACAAAATATCTTAACAGTAGACTCCATATGGCAACTGCTATTATGCATGAAGATTATGATTGTGGGTTTGAATCCCATGATATAAATGTTTCTCCGGTTTACTTATCTAAAGTGCGGCGTTGAGTTTCCCTATCGTATGTTTTAAGTCAGTAATATAAACATAGTTACCTAATATTTTTGTTATATGTAGATGAGAGGAAGCGCAAATTCTTACTTGAGAAGAAGATAGCTGAACTCTTGGCACAACTTGGTAGAGTCACTAAAACGGCCAAGTTTGTAGCAGACACTGGAGTGTCTCCGAGGCAGGACTTACTGAAGATTAGTGACCATGTAAGTTTTATAGTAAATTTCCTTTAAATTTATTGAATGAGCCTCGATGGCACATTAAAGATAAACTTTATAAGTGCCAGGTCTTAGATTATGCTTACTTTTGTAAAAATATTATAATTGTTTTTTTTTTTATAAATTAGTTAAAAAAAATCAGCTTCACGCTGCATCCGGCACACAGCAGGGTAGGCTGATGGAACCTAGTGTTAAGACACTCCGTTCCCCACTTTCCGCCGAGTTCTGGAGGCATTGCGTGTTGAGTGACGGAACTCAGCGCCGCGCTTTGCCTCGACACCAGAGCGAAGAAATGAAAATATAAATGTAAATAGATATTTCACCTCCTCTCCTCGAATGGGGATCGAACCCACAACCAGTCGATTTTACAATCACACTTCGTGCCTCTGCGCCATGACTGGCCTCAATAATAGATAATAATAATAGTTTTAAATGTATGTTATTAATGCGAAATATTTTGTTTATAGGTGGAACTTCTAGCACCGTCATTAGTTAAAGCTGCAGCAGAAAGGATTCATCGCCCAGATGATAAGGTATAACAAAAATATATTTTTTTAATTTCTCATATGCTGCCTAATCTAACCCCTTTTGATTTCTACTTACTAACTATTATTATTACCAATACTTTACTTTTACTTTAAGGTGATCGTGGCTTAGTAATACTATATCTAATTTTAAGCGCCATGATTAAGAATACGAGTATATATAAAAACAAGGGAAATGTTTATTACATACAGATATAAGTTATTGTGATTTCCACACTCTGTGTCTCATTCTTATATAATCTCTACGTTACCCTAAATTATGAGACAAATGCAAAAAACTAAAAATAAATTAAATCTTAACTTCACGCTTTATCTCTACCGGGGTATTCAGAGAGAACGGAGCGCCGAACGCAATGATCTCTATATATATACCTCTTTCGCCTCGTCCACTGTCATCAACCTCTTCTTACATGCCCTCCGGGGGGTCCTCATGCTTTTTAAGTGACTTCCTCCCAGTATCTTTGATACTGTGTTTTCGAAGGTGAACCGAGGTCTCCCCCTAAAATAAATAAATTAAATCAAAAAAATATATTTGCTTTATGTAGCAAATATTTTTTGACTTTAAATAATCGTAAATGAAGAAATGGCTTTCTCTAAGATTCCCTGATCTACGTTGAAAAAGGCAAAATATTAAGTAACAAAAATACTGTTTAGTCCAACAGTACATTTGGATGTAATCAAAATATAAAATTCCACATAATAACATTTCTAGGCTGCAATAGAATACTATCAGAAGTTGTTGGCCCAGTACGCAGAGTCCCTGTCCAGAGTGAGGGAGCTCTGTGACCGTTCTGTCGATCCGATCGATTTCGCTCAGGCGGCAGGTAAAGTTATTATTTTTTAATAGTTTTAAATATTTTGTTCTTAAGGATTAAAGAAGGTGCCAGTCTTTGTTAATCAGAGCGGACAAATTAAAGCAACTTATCCTGCCGAGTAGAGGTTAATAGCCTCATATTTATATTTAAAAACATACACTATGTATGTGGAATGGTGGTGAACGGAGAGTCTTGACACTGCCTTTTGACACAAGTTTTTCTCTGCCTACCCCTATGCATTAAGCTCGACATATACCTAAACACAGAATATTAGATAATTAATTTACAAAAGATTTTTTTAAATTTTTAAAGCATATTTTTTTGTTTTATCATCTTAATATTTTCTTAATATTTTCTTTACTCTAGGTGAAACAATGTATCGCATTAAAGAAGAATCTTCGGATGATCCACATAAGAGCGTTCACACTTCCAAAATCATTATGAAGTAAGTATACAATTTTAATATTTTTTTTTTCACTTTTCACTGTATCACGCACATAGAGCTGGGGAGGTAGAGTGAACCTGGGAACATAGTGTTTAGTTTACTCGGATCAATAGACTATAATATAATGATAAAATATAGTAGTATTTTGTTAAATAAATATTTTTCTCATTGTCTTAAAGAGCTATTAAGATGATTATGGGTTCAAATCTCATTCTTAGTTTAAGTGACAGCAAGTTTTATAGAAAATTATAAAATATATTTTTATTTTAAATAGAAAATTACAACATTACATTCTACTAATCATTATATGTACTATACTGAAAAAAATATTTTTCACAGATTATGTAACAGAGTAATCGACGTCGGAATGAACTCACAGAATGTTAAGAAAGATCCAGAACTTAAGAAGACTCTTTTGGACATCAAAAACGCAGTGGACGCTGAGAGAGACGATAAGAAGACTAGCGACTGGCGAGACGTCACAGCTGAGGTGAGGACGTCACATTCGGGTGACAAAATATCTGTTGTAATAAACACAAAAATATAAGTGTGATTTTTTAAATATTCTGTTTTTATTATTGTTATACCACACTTACTTAGTAGTTTTACGTATTGTTATGTTTTTGATAGTTTTTTTTTCCTTAAAAACTACTATCTGCTTTACAAAATAGTATCTACATACATGTTTCTCAAAATACTAACACTTTTGTTTTTTTTTATAGTTCATGCGAAGAACTGGTGAAGTGGAAGCAGTTCTTGGAGGAGAAAACATATTCAAGAAACAACCGGAACCAGATCAACCTATCTATGTAAGAATTAAATATTGCTTGAGGATATCTTGAAACAATGAAAATATTGAACATTTCTTTTCTTTCAGTGGGAATCGGAACCATAACCTGATGCTTTTAGAGTCGTCAACTTCTTAACAGTTAATATGTGTGACAGGCGGCGGCGCTGCACCTGCACGCGGCGGTGCGCGAGTGGAGCGCGCGCGACAACGACATCGTGGCCGTAGCCAAGCGCATGGCCGTGCTCATGGCGCGCCTCTCCGACTACATGAACACGGGTACTTCTTCAAGAGTGCTAAGTAACGCAGCATAATTAAGAAATAGTTAGGCCGATTAAAATATACGAACAATCGTTAAATGCCATTTTCGTTCATGGTTAGCTTTTTGAAAATAATAAGTACTTGTACTGTCATTTTATATATACATCTAAAGGAAGTGAATCCATTATCAAAAACATATATATATATATATATAGATATATATATTATTTTGTCACAAAATGCCTTTTTAACAATAAATAATTTTGTGACAAAAAATACTTGAAAATTATAAGGTGATATTTCTTTGATATTTATTTCACATGTATATTGAAACTTACGAGCGAAAGTTATTTTATCATCAAAGAAATTTATTGAAGATAATCTTCAGTCTTTCTTTTATAGTATGTATGGATGTACACTTTTTGAGAAAATATAAAATTAAAATAATTCAACGCTCTGTTTATGGCCGCAAGCCTAGGTTTGAGTCCCGCGGGGGGCTCCCTTGCCGCTGATGACGTCCTATCATACAACCACGAAATGTTGTTTGAATGTATCAGTCTGTTAGCAAATATAGCATTATAAAAGTATTATAGGTGGTATGCGGGCGAAGCCACGAGTGGGCCGCTAGTAAAATATAAAACTTGTGTTTCTTATAGATCGTAAACAAGAACTAATATTCACATCGAACGCTATTGTCAACGAGTCAAAGGAAGTCGCGGCTTTAGCGAAGAAACTTGCCTTGGAATGTTCTGATATAAGGATAAGGACGGTATGTCATTTTTATTTAAGAAATTTTAGAACATACGTTTGTACAAATAAGTTATGTGTTAATAACTTATTGAATTCCGCCACTCAAAACAAAATGCCTCCAAAATTTGACGGTAAGTGGGGAAACGTCCTCATGGGAATGGAGTGTCTTAACACTAGTGTCCAAGGTCAGGTACTTGCCTACC
Organism: Heliconius erato x Heliconius himera; assembly: GCA_013421005.1. Taxonomy (NCBI): domain Eukaryota; kingdom Metazoa; phylum Arthropoda; class Insecta; order Lepidoptera; family Nymphalidae; genus Heliconius; species Heliconius erato x Heliconius himera. The sequence continues at coordinate 87,097 of JAATLQ010030999.1, read as the reverse complement.
TCGCAGTATAAACTATGCCCACGATTTGAACCAAGAACTATCCCATGAGTTCAGAAATGTTTATTTTTTATTTTTGTACACAGAATCTTCTACAAGTTTGTGATCGTATCCCGACCATCAGCGGTCAACTGAAGATGTTGACGACTGTCAAAGGATCTTCTATGGGACACCAAGGTATCATCTATCGACTTGTGTAATATGGACAAAATATTAATTTATTAGGGTATAAAATGTAATAAATATTAGGTGGAAAAACAAAAAAATACCCACCCTTCTATAAAAGATCCAGCTAAAAAATTATAAAAAGATAATAGTTAAAAAATTAAAGAAACTAAAAAGTATATATTTTTATTTGAATTAAAAATAATGTAAAGAGCGTTGAGTGAGAATAGAGCACCTAAAATCTTTTTAACTTGTTATTTATTTAATTAACTGTGGTAAAAGAACTTCAGTCTTATTCATAAAAAGTTATGGAACAGATAGTGTTCTTTCTATAAACTTGCTATAAGAAAAACGTTAAAAAAAATTATTTCTTAACATATTATTTTAGTTAGTAGTAGTAGTTTAGAGCTATCTAAACAATGATAAATTGTCATTTTTATGCCTTTGGAAACGATAGTAGGAATTGAAAACACAACAGTTCGCATCGATTCTATACAGAAGCAGAAGTAACCAATTTTCCTTGAACGACGAAAACTACTGCGAATTTAATAATAAACCTGGTGTGTGTCTAATTAGATCTTAGAGGTTCTGGTACCTCACCTGAAATCAAAGTATTAACTGCTATAAGATGATTTCAAATGTAACTTGAAAAACATTAGTTATTCATTGCCTTTGAAGATTAATCTATCGAAATCATTTAAAACTTAAAAATATCGATATATACGTTAATCCAATTTACCAATAGACAGTCAAGCATTTTACATGTTCATTTTCAGCAACATTCTACGTTTTAATATTAATATTAAAATAAAATGTATTTTTTATTTTCAGACAGCACGGAAGACAAAGAGGCTATGAACATGCTCGTCGGTAACGCACAGAACCTTATGATAAGTGTACGTACTAATATCACTTTATAAAGAATATTATTCTTTGGATTTGAGTACTAACAAAATATTTTCAGAATTTTGTTTTATAGTAATATATACTATAAATTTTATTTATTAATGTACCTACTAAGTGTATGCCATGCTTTCAGAAGATTCTGTCTGTATGTTAATCGAAATCGAGGTCTTTATAAAAGCTAGGATTGAAACCTTAAAACAAATTTTTAACTGTTGATAGACAGTTAAATGCGTTGCGTTTTTAGAATGTCAATCACCTAAAATGTAAAAAATATTTTTTTAGCTTCATGCTGTGTTCCGCATATCGCAGTGAGCAGAAGGGACCTCTGTTACCCACGTGTAACTTTGCCTTGTGAATATAGCAATCAAAAGAATATATTAAATAGATTATTGACCGAGTGGGAATCGAACTCACAACCATCGCGTTTACATTACACGCTTGTGCCAATATTGTAATAATATTATATAATTTATTTGTATCTATTTAATAATAGATACAAATAAATTTTGCATTCCTTAAAAATTGTGATCTATTACTTAGGTATATTATTTTTGTTTCCTTTCAGGTCCAAGAAGTTGTGAAGGCCGCAGTGAGTGCCTCCGTCAAGATAGCCTCGCAGAGAGGATACAAGATGAAGTGGAGGAGAAGAAACTATTATTAATAGAGAAGGAAAACTATTGAAAAAAATCTCATAGATTATTTTTCTATTATATTATTAATTATAATTATTATTATCAGTTATATTAAGAGTCCGTTGTGTCGCAGTGATACTGCATCTGACTGTTAACGCAATGGTTATGGGTTCGATTCCCCACTCATTCCCAACAATTTTTAGCAATAATGTATAGCCGCTCAGGCAAGATAAATCACGGCGGTTTCGGGTTGAAAATCGCGACCGAAGTGTCTTGACGCTGAGTTCGTTCTTTCGTTCGAAGCTAAAATAATTGTTTACATAAGTATACCAAAGGTTGTAAGCATTCGAATAAATCATTATTTTGAAATAAATTTTTGTAATTCTTTTAATATATTTTTCCATCATTTAGAAATAAGTACAAATTGTATTTTTTTATAAAGAATTTATAATAATAAAAATTTTACTGCTTTAACATTTTTTTTATTTATCCTCAATAAAATGTGAGGAACCAATCGTAAGTATTTATTTTCTTTAACAAAAGAATTAAACGTATATAAACATACAAAAGACAAAATTATACAATAAAATAAACATCTGAAGTATGACCAACCAATATTTAACATTTAAATTGCATACTTTACACATATAGAAATAAGTGTAAAGGAAACTGAAATGACCGTACAGATTCTTGGGCCCAGAATGTATAGATGACTAGTAAGATTTAATAGATGCAGCTCGCTGAAATTTGATACTTTTGGCAATCTGAGAGCCGAGTTATAGATTTGATAAAAATGAGATTAGTTAAGTCACAGCACAACCAACCTCTATAAAAAAGGTGATTGATTACTGAGAACAAAAATCGTGAATAAAAAAATATTTGTAAAAACAAAAACCCCGACTGCATCAAATTAAAAAGAAAATAATCAAGCCCAATAGTTTATTAGGATTAGCAGTCGGGACCTCTTTAAATTATGCGGCGTTCCTGGTAAAGATTTTATTGATTGAAGAATTACTTATAGGCCCCGACTGTTAATCGTAATAAACTATTGGGCTTGTTTATTTTCTTTTTAATTTGATGCAGTCGGGGTTTTTGTTTTTACAAATATTTTTTTATTTTTCTTTTTTTTGTTAGAATTTATTATGGTAATGATAATCATGATATACCTTTTTGAAATCCTGAAATTGAGCTCTTGAATTTGATACCCATTTTGTAGTATTCGAAACAAAAAAATTTTTTTTCACTAAGTCCAATGGCGTACCACAGCCGCCATGATTATTTTTTATTAACGTCACCTATCTAAGAACACTTGGGCTGCTAATACGAATCTAACGATACCTCAAATATGTAAATCCGTTCAGCGGTTCTGGAGATACGAGGTAATAAAGAATATTACATACATACAAGATACGCGCGAAAAACATAACCCTTCCTTAGCAGTCGGGAAAAAAGCAGCAGTCGTTGAAAATATCTAACGCATCTATAAAAACGCATCGAAACGAAAGAAAGGAGCAAAGGTGTCTATGTTAATCAGCAGTCACATCTGCCATTTAAAATATGCTTGATTTTAATCGATTCAAATGGATTTGTTTTTGTTTTTTTAATAATTATTTATACTGTTATTATAAGCAGCAGTGTCAAATAAATGCGTTAAAATAGTGAAGCTTGATTACAACTAACAAATATTTTACTTTCATAGTACCATAATCGATTATTTATATCGATTAAGAATCAAAAACTATTTTAATCATTAATCTCCGTTTTCAGATTGTCAATTAAGCTGATTTTTGGTATTCTAAAATTGAAAAAAAAATAACCATATCTCAACACTTTACATTTGGACCCAAGATTTTTCGTCTCCTTTTCATGACATATCCGTTAGTATTATGTAAAGTTCTACTATAAACTGTAAAGACGCAAAGCGCATCGTCGAGGTAACAACACACATTAACTCAATACGTAATGGCTCCAGAATTTAGCGGAGAGTGGGGGATGGAAGAGTCTTAATAGGAACAGAGCGTCTTAACTCCCAAGTACTCACTAGAATTCACCATGTCTGCTATGTGTGGGATACCGCGTGAAGCTAGAAAAAGGAAAAAAATATAAAATAATTCGATTTTTTCTGCTTCACGCTGTATCCCTCACATAGCAGGGTGGGCAGAGAACATACATATATTGAACATAGCAATGTCATAGAATATAGCAAATGATAGACAGGTGTATTAGGTTTACAATTTTATACAATACTTATTTAGAATTTTTCTTTCCTAAGTGTGGAATAACACTTTAAAAATGTTTCAAAAAAAATTATACAATTCAATTTCTAAAATTTTATTACAAACTTACTTTGTTAGTAACTAAAAATAATGAATAACATAGTAATAATTTAAGTATACTTTTAAACATATTATGTTTAATTTTACATTAATTTTTGAAGTTTGATTTACAGTCTGTTAAAGATACATTGAAGGTATTGAGATCTGTGTATGTATTTTTTCATTTGAACATTAAACATTCAATGATAACTTAAAATGGCTGTCTATTGTTATAGTACATTTTGATATAGTTTTCTACAGGTGTAACAACTAAATACATATGCTATATCCTCACACGTAAAATAGATAAAATATGGATAGAATTTATTTTTTAGCTTAACGCTGTATTCAAGCTGTATGCCCGACCGCATATAGCAGAGTAGGCTGCGTCAGCTAGTAACCTGCGAGACCGTAGTGTCAAGAGACGACACTCAGTTTCCATTACGACAGTTCTTTTTCCATTTTTCTCTATATTCTGAAGGCAATGTGTGTCAAGTAACGGAACTCAACTCCGCGCACGTTACCAGAGCAAATAAATTAAAATATTAAATATTTAATTCCCCCTCAGTAGCAATCGAACCGAACTTTCGCGTTTATAGTTGCACGCTTGTGCCCCTGCACCACGACGACCTCTATTGGTAGAATGTAAACTTAAAAATATTACTATTGGCACACTAAGCATTATAATAAGAAAATATATATAATATGTACATTCAAATTGTATAGGTACGAGCTTTTGAAATCATTATTAAAAGAACATTTTATTTTCTAAGCTCATTGGTAGCGTCTCAATATATCTTGTAAATTGCAGGGTGGGCAGAGAGAATCTAGTGTCAGACATTCCATTCCAAGCACAGCAAAATTTTCAAGACATTGCGTGTTGAATGGCGGAACACTGCGCCGCGCTTCGTCTCGTTACCAGAGCGAAGAAATTAAAATAATTCACTCCCTTGAATGAGTTACGACCCCATAACCGTCACAATTACCCCTCAATTATTTAAACTTAATTATAATCCTTAATATCTAAACAAATAAAAATATTTTATTATTAACTATCACTTCGCACGTTACTACTAGTGCCTCTTGAATTCTCTTTGCCAACAATCTGTTTTAATTCATAATCCTGAACCACTTGAAATATTTTAGTCTTCGCCTGATTCAAGTAGTATGGACTAAATTTCCTTAGAGTAGACCCAATAGCTATGAGAAACACGTCCAAAGGATCTGCAGGATTCAATTCCTGATATTCATTATTGAAAGACGAAGAAGCTCCATCATTTGTCTTTTGGCAGTTCAAACTTTGTTTACTTTCTCCATTCTCCCTAAATTCTTGAAAATTCTCCTCTATTTCATCACAATTAGATGAATTTTCTAAATCCGAATATTCTTCATTGCATATGTTTGTTTGGGTTTCCCTGTAATATGGCAGCATGAATGCAAGTTCGTCTTCGTATTTGTAGTTGTAAATTCTCTGATTCGGATTTCTTAGTCGATCTCTTATTTTTCTTCTCATCATGTCTCGGACGTTTACCCATCTTGTTTTGCAGACTGATGCTGAAATGGAAATTGATTAGTGTGTTAGCCAGAATACAATTAAATACAGTTAAAATTGAATAATTGAGCTCATCGTGGCGGTAAGTGAGTCGACTGTGAGTTCGATTCCTATGCAATGAAATCAACTAATGTCATTTCCGTAATCTGGTAACACAAAGTGCAACTCTCCACCACCCAGCGGAATATATTCATATTTCATGATATTTTGATGAAATGTGGATATTTTTTGTTAAATATTTTTTATTCTATGTATAAAATCTAAAATATAGTTCAAAAAATATTTTTTTAGGGCCCATCCGCATAGCGATATTTTACCATGAGGTTTTTTTTCGTAATTGCTTTCGATTTCGTAACCAAATTTAACGCATTGCGGTGCGATCTATAACCGCAGTGCCATTGGTAGCATGTTGTCGTAAATTATCGATTTTTTTCGTCATTCAATAATAGCCGAAAAAAAAATCTAATTTTTTTCTCAACTCTTGATATTTTATGTAGAAAAATCCTTTTATGGGTCTCAATGCCGTAAATGGGTGAATCCAATGTTCATGACATCTTTTGATACGTCTGTTATGTCGTCTTAGTATAAGATTAATTAAAACTTTAGTTTGGTTGTTCATTTTAGACGTGCGCCCCAGCTGAGAACTGAATTACAACTGACAAATTCATTCATATGAATTTTATTCGCAGTGCGTACCAGATGTAAATCCGATTACGGAATATAATATGCGAGAATAAAAGCCTCGCGAGAAAATATCACTGTTCGGACAAACCCTTACTGTTCTAGCCGCAAACTAAAATTAAATCCAATTTAGCTCATTTTATTATAATTACTTAATAAATATTATATTAATGTCAGATGTATGCAGATAAAACGATTTTCATCATCTACCAAGTCACTTATCATAAGAATCTCCTGATAAGGTATTATGTAGATGAATACCAAAAACCAAGACCGCACACTATCAAACAATAACAAGAGGTCGTGGTGGCGCAGTGACACTAGCATGCGACTAAACGCAACGGTTGTTTGTTCTATTCCCGCTCTAAGGAGTGATATATTTAATACTTTCATATCCTCGCCTAGTAAGTAACAAGGCAAAGCATGGCGTCGAGTTAAGCCACTATTTGAAAATTCGCCGGAAACGGAACGGAAGTATCTTATTAAGAACGGAGTATCGTGACATTATGTCCCCAGGTTTTCCCTGCCTACCCTACTTTATATGCGATAGGGCGTGGATAAAAAATAAAAAAAAGCATTTAATTTTTGAATATAAATAAATAAAAATAAAAATCTTTTATTTCCAAGCAATATAAACAAACAAAATTAAACAAAAACAAACAATACAAAATTATGAACCTTATAACCTTCGTATCAGAGCAGACATAATAATTATACTGCAAGAGCACTGACTAAAAATCATTCGATACGATGAATTTTACTTCAAATTTTTAGCTTCATAAAACCTACTATATACACTAAGTTATAAATACACTCAGTTTCCTGGGTTCTGCTCAATTTGTGACACATTACGAGTAGCGAAACTCAAAACCGCGCTTTGAAATAAAAAATAATACTGGATATTGAAACCTCGCATTCGTGTTTACAATCGCCGCTATCACTGCGACACGACGACCTCTACTTACTTATTTATTAGACAAATGAAAATAAACATGTATACATACCAGGTCTATTCAAAATATCGCCAATTCTCTGCCAAACAACTTCTCTAGTATCATAAAATAGATATTTAGGGTGCTTGGAGTTGTAAATGATAGGGTTTTCTCTGACCAGAGCCAATAATTTTAGATCTAAAGTCTTGTTGAAAGGCAACGGCATGGCGACCGTGACGGGCGGGAGACGACTGCGACGCGGGGCCGATGTTGCTACTTTGGGTTTAAAGATTCCCGGTATTTTTTCAAACTATTATTGTTTTTAGTAAAGAATTTTTTATCGTATTTTATTCAGACCAAAATCATGTAGGTTTCAATTTACCATTACATATTAATTTAATATTATATTTTCATTGTATAGATGACTATTGAAATAATTTAACATGTTATATTATAGACGATACTACCAATTTAAAGCTAAGTTAAAGACTCAACTTGTTTATTTGATTTACTTAGATTTATAATATTTATTTCATAATATAAAAATAGTAAATATTATATTATCTATCTACTTTAGACAGATTAGTAAAAAAAGAATAAAATTATATATTTATCTTTAGTACCATATTTTTATATTGTTCAAAAGTTTTTTTTTTCTAATATATAATTACTCTAAATCTTTTTTATTTTCAACTTATATGCTCTCTTTAAATATATTTTATATCCATTCATCCTAACAAAAATAAAATTACTCCTACAATTCTACTTTACCAATAAAGTCATAATAACAAAATTAATTCTACGTAAAACATTACCCTTCCACAATAATATACTACCGATAAAATAGCAAACACGTCAGATATAGCAACACTGTTCCGACACGAGCTCGGCACGGGACGGCAACGTCGCGTACCTCTGACGAAGCTACGTTATAGAATAGTAATAACAATATTTATTCAACACGTATAGTACTTAGTAGTAGTAGACTTTTACTTGTAATTTTTTTAATGGTTATTAGAAATTTGTGTTATTCTTACTATTTATAGTTTTGGAAAATTGTATATTTTTTATCCTGTTATCGGTATAATAATTATTACAAACGTAGGTTCCGTGCTTTTTGTTAACAATCATTTATTTCTATAAGTTGTAGCTTTAAAGAATAGTGTAGGGAGGTAGAGAGTTTAATTATGCTACTATTTAGTTTCCCGCTCGTAGGAGGTTAGGCAGAGGGAATTTGGGAACCTTCTGTTAAGTGGCTATCCCGTCCCATTAAGACACTTCCGCTCCCCACTTTCTACAGAATCGTTACGGCGTTGCGTGTTCTATGTAGAAACTCAACGCCGCATTTTGAAAATATAAAATATTATATTTCCCGCATTTTAACCGCACATTGGATAATATATTTAAAAATATATATATTGTGTTATTAAAAACAGTAATATTAAGGGTTAATTTTATTTTATTCTATTATTGCGAGACAATAATAGAATAAAATAAAATTAACCCTGTTTAAATGGACATCATGTGTGACAAAATAAAATTACAAATTAAAGATTCCCCCAAGTATGATTCGAACCAACGCATGAATAATTTTAGGACTTACCCCGACTTATTAACGCAGTTACAGCTCGCTTTCTTTTGTACTTATGTCTCTAAAGACACAAGAAACTAAAAAATGTAGACAAGACAAGAAACTAAGCAGAACAAAAGAAACTAAAAAATGTTAAGTAAATAAGTAGGTTTATCAAGAGTATAACGATTTCTTTCGTTTGGCTTCACGCTGTGAAATGAAAAATTCTGCTATATAGCGATAGAGATAGAGAACCCAGTATTAAGACTACGTTGTCCACGCATCGCCCAATTTTCAAGGCATTACGCGGAATTCAACGGACGGCCTTTTTCTTGTTACCGAAGCTAGTAAATGAAAATAATTCATTCCTCCGAGTGGGAATCGAACACTCTAACTTTGCGTATATAGTATTCGTATATGTATATATATATCACTCGCGTATATGTATATAGTATTCGCGTATATAGTAGGACGTTATGCGGTTGCTCTGATGGCATCAAACGAACGATGTCTTTGATTCTAGGTTTTGTTTTATTTTGTGTGACATGGAAGTTACAACAAGCTTTTTATTCATATTTTATTCCTTTATAAAGATCCTTTTCTTATATTTCATATTTCGGTTTAAAAATCGATTATACAGACTGTTTTTATCCTGACCACTTTAAATGAAAGCACAGTATTAACTACTCTATATACGCCTAATACAATAAAAAAATATTTGAATATTTGAAAAAATGAAATGAATAAAATAAAAAAATATAAATTAAATCAAATCAGCTTCACGCTGTATCACGCACACAGAGAGAACGTAGTGTTAAGATACTCTGTTCCCCACTTTCCGCCGAGCTCTGAAGCCATTACGTGTTGAGTGGCGGAACTCAACGCCGCCCTATACCTCGTCACCAGAGCGAAGAAATGAAAATATAAAAGTATGTAAATATTTTATCTCCTTGAGTGGGGGTCGAACCCACAACCAGTCGATTTTACAGTTATATTTTGTGTCCCTGCGCCACGACCATTTTTTAAGGTCTCAAAAAATGGTCTTAAAAAGATCGTTGTAAAATAAAACACCATTTGTTAATAATGATGCACACAGACACTAACTTATCAAAGCGACAACACCGCACACACCTCATTCATGAAATCGAGTCATTAGAGATAATGGCAGTGAAGTTGAGCGTTGTTTAGGTTTATTACAGAAAATAGATAATTGCGTAAAATAGAACGAGATTTTTACTTTTTCTCGTTCTGGTATGTCTTTTGAGAATAAAAAGTGACAGATTATTTCGAGCTTTGCTCGTAATTTTTCTTCAGGGGTGAGCTACTCTCGCCCCTCCCAGTCCGGTGACGCTGTCAAGACCAGTCCAGGTCAACAGCAATAAAGTCCATTCGAAAAAAAAAACAATGTTTAGTAATATTTTTGTAGTAATAGGTGGTTACGTTATTGGTATCTATTCGTAACTGCGTCACACGATACAGTTAAATAAAAATCATAGAATTAAAATATTAATTCTACGTCTAAACTGTTGAGCAATCTTGATTATTAATTTTTAGGTACAGAAAAATATTTTACATTATAATAGCTGTGCCCGTAAAAGTAAGAGTATTTGATAAAAATAGAGTTAGAAGTACCCACTATGATACGTACAAGCTATATTGCTAAAAATGTGCAGAAAATATTTTACAAGTACAAATATAGAACACTCCATAAAAATATGAATCCCCAACCATCGCTTTCTATCTCTTAGCTGCAATGGTGATCACAAAATTATATTTATTACGTACATTGTTATATTTATTTTTAATTACTAAAAGTTTTATCAAAATAAGTCGACTGAAATTAAAAATAGCAATCAATTTACAAACCGAAATAGATATACGGTTTATGTACTTATCGTTATAACATATTTAGCTTATCCGATCGATCGTGCCGACGCGACACGTTCTAGAAACACCGCTACTACGGAAACTCATAGTTTATTATGGAAAAAAATAAAGCAAACGAGCGTACAAGTCACCTACACAATACAACTGCAACAGGTAGGACATTCCACAGTTGCTATTATAAAGCTAAAACTTAGAAGTAATACTTTTTTATTATTGGGTTTTTTTAGGTTCACGTTACCGCAATGCAACTTAGTATCAAGACTACATGCATCAATAATTACTATACTATAATTATGATAAATATAGATTCTTTAAAGCAATACATTGTGTTATGTTAGATATAATTAAAAATATATATATTTTTATTTTTTATTACATATTCATTATAAGTTACAAAAAAAATAATTTCGCATACTTTGGTTTGGCTCATGTTTTAGATCAAATAAATAACAAAATATAACTCTTCAAAAGTAACTTTATTAAAAAAATATTTTGTAATAAAATTATTATAAAACGAGATTAAAATTATAAGAACAACAGTATTATAAATTATAAAGTACCTTGTATTAATACTAACAATCCAATCGCTAGCAAGCTTTCTAATAATCTAATAATTTCTTCATTCAGGAATGAAGAACGGAGTGACTTATCATTATTTTCTATCTATACTTATTATATGCTATAAGAAACTATCCCATATAAATCGATTCGGAGTTGGAAACTTTAATATCAAGAGGAGTGACTTCACTACTTTGTCGTGTTTGAACGATTTGTTGAAGATCATATTCTTGTACGACAGCGAATATTTTACTCTTTGCTAGATTCAAATGGTATGGAGAGAAAGTTTTCAATGTAGCACCGATGCTTAATAGAAAAGCGTCGATAGGATCTGCTGAATCAAATTCAGCGGGAGGTGCGTTCAGGTGAGATTCATTAAAAGTGGACGTACTTATAGGATCTACAGTTTCTTCTTCTCT
>JAATLQ010030999.1:12894-65466 GCA_013421005.1 Heliconius erato x Heliconius himera | reverse complement strand
GGCGGGCGCGATGGCGGCCTGCAGGCGTCACGTCACGTCACGTATCTAGTACAACAGGGTCCCACCTCTGCGTTGGCCCTCCTCCAGTGCGGCGCGCCGGGCGCCCCCCCCAGCGCGACCTGCTTGGCGGCGCGCACGGCGGGCGCGATGGCGGCCTGCAGGCGCTGCTGCGCGGCCGCGAGCGCCGCCGCGTACTCTCCGTCCTCCGTGTTGTCGCGCTCGGCGCCGCCCACCAGCAGCACGCGGTTGGCCAGCCTGGGGAGTAATGTCATTCGTGTTACATTTGTTGCGACTATAGTTTGCGATCTCCTCATCCTTGTATGGTAACAACAATCATAATCATGAATAATAATAACAGCAGCAGTTCGCATAATGTTCTAAAAACGTTGTTTTCCTGCTGCCGCGTTAGAAAAATTGCGTTTACGTGCGTATTTGCGTGCGTGTCCGTCCGTCCATAATATACACTAGATTAAAATCTAGCATTTTCAAGAGCTTTTAAATAACAAATATAAACACACTACCTGGCAATCGCTGACGTATTGTCAACCATCTTTTGTGAATCATTATTTCTGATGGCATCTTCACACAAATATGTATGTTTTTGCATTAATTCACCTAAAAACAAATATAATATATTTAATAAATTTAAGTAAATCAGCTTCACGCCGCACACAGCAGGCTAGGCAAAGTGAACCTACCTACCCACTTTCTGCCGAACTCTGGAGTGGCAGAACTCAACGCCGCGCTTTGCCTTAACACCAGAGCGAAGAAATAGAAATATCAATTTAAGTAAATATTTCATCTCCTCGAGTGGGGATCGAACCCACAACCAGTCGATTTACAGTCACACTTTGTGCCCCTGCGCCACGACTGGCCTTAAAAAGTTTCATATAGTATGCTTTATTGTGATTTTCATATTCTCAAAAAATATATATCCGATTTGCCTCGGTCTACCCTATGTCTATATAATATGCTTAATTTATAACTAACACGTGTTAAATATATTTTAATTATTATTTATACATACTATTTGTATGTATAAATAATACCGTAAGTAAAGGCCGTCGTAGCGCAATGGCACAAGCACATGACTACGCACGTTTGTGGGTTCGATCCCCAATCGGGGCGATGAAATACAAAGTGCGGCGTTAAGTTCCGCCAGTTAACACGCAATGTACAAACCTCGAAAGTTAGGCAGAAAGTAGGTAAGTAGTTATTACTAAGTTCCGTCTACCCTGCTTTATACGGGATCCAGCGTAAAGATGAAAAAATATCTTATATTTACAAAAACACTGAAACTTCTTAGATATTCATATACATAACATTCTATCACAGTTGGTATAGGTTTAGTTCCCAGCCAAAGAAACTTACCCGCGGTTCTCACGAATTCTAGAGGATCCACGGCTTGGTCACAAAGGTCTCTACAGCGGAGTATGGCGTCTGAATATTGATTCTTTAGATTGTTGAAATGCTCTTCTGCTACCTGAAAATTCATGTTATATAATTGTATATGGAGAATATGTAGTCGAAATTCGATTATCCGGCCCTCAATTATATGCGATTATCCGGACTGTCGATCCGGTAGACAGATGTGTATACGAATAACGATAAATACAAAGATTCCTTTTAAAGTGTAGTTTTAGTAAACTCTAGAAAGATCTGATGGTCATGACCATGGGGTCATTTAGATCTTTCTAAGAAACCATGGTTTATTCTCTTAGTTTCGAAAATTATTTAATTTTGATGTAGAATCCACACCTCTTTGAGTTGAATTTCAAATAGTTTTAATCGAATAATAGTGCATGCATCATGTTTCGATTTTTTATATTATATGACTATTTATGTTGTTCTTTCTTAATAGTTTCATGTTTTATACAAGTAAAATAGAGAATAGATCATTGCTAATTTGCGGTGGGACTATAAACTCGAGAGGTTGTGGGTTCGATTCCCACCTGGCGAAATGAAATCGGTTGCTCTCTTTTTGAGGCATAGCGCATCTTTGAGTTCCGTCACTCAACACGCAATGTCTCGAGAATTCGCCGGAAAGTAGGGAACTAATATGTCTTAAATGGAACGAAGTGTCTTAACATTACGTTAGGTTAGTTCAAGTTCCTTTTGTACCCTACTAAAGCTAAAAAAAAGAAAATATAGACAAAGAAATAAAAACTTACTTTGCTATCGGGATAGTTGAAGCGTATTTTACCAGCGCAAATTAGTTGCGGTGACAATTTCTCCACCTACGAAAAAAATAAGTTTATCAACACACAAAAACATATTAAATCCAATATTTCATATTATTTTGTGATAATTATTTAATATTATATAAAAGCTACTTTTAATAAATATTTCTGCTACATATTACGGTTATATTATAGAAAGTATCAATTTCGGTTACGGATGTATATAGATAGAAAAGCACAACTATCAATAACAGATTCTTCAAAAGTAAGTAGGTTTTTAAGAAATCTATTTATTATTACAATCTATTAATTGATAGTTTGTGATAATTGTTATTTTCTCTAATAACAAATGCTCTTAAAAAAATCAAAACTTGTTAAAACCCGTCTATTCATCTATTTAAAAAAATCCGAAATTATTCGTAAATTTTACATCAAATTCGGTTACGGAAACCGTTAAAATATTTGTAGTTTTTTATTTTAGGAAATCCGATAATATTTGTTTCGAAGTTTCATAATATTAAGTAAATAATTACTTTTACTACTAAATAATAAGTAAAAAAAACAGTTCTGTGGGTAGATACGTATCATGGTGGTATATGTTAGACAACGTCTGACTATAAATGCGACGGATGTGGATTTGATTCAGACAGGGGAGAGTAGATTATTATAATTGTACAAAAATTGAGAAACAGAGTATCTTAACACAAGGTTACCAATCGGCCTACCGCGGTATATGCGGGATAGAGCGTGAAACTAAAAAAAAAAGACAAACCTCCTGAGCATTAACCAGTAGTTGATCAGCCAGTCTCTTATTATGTCTTAAACCAGCCGCTACAGAGCTGGCTGCGGCTGCGGCACGAGTACTGAACGCTGATAACGCTGAAGCTCGCTGTTGCAGGTTCAATTCCCGATTCGGTATGCCTGGAAAGAGATGAAGTAGATAGTGCTAATCTCAGGAAATACGAGGTTCAAATATATATATATTTTTGTTTGAATAAGTCATTTATCAAGGAAAGCCATACGCTATGTCATCAAACCCGTAAGACATTTTATAAGTATTTTAAAAACAAGAAAAATATCATCGGCTTAGAGAACTGCTAGATCTGCTTTTATGTATAGGCACATAACAAAAAAGCGCATATACAAAAATGTAAAAAAAGTCATACAAAAATGTTCAAGAAAAAAACAAAATCGACCTTTATTTTATTTGATATAGTATAAAATACAAATCAATTATTGAAAGTCTTTTGATAATATAGGTATACTTGTAGGTTCTAAAGGCAATTTTTGTCTCTCCTGATAAAAAGTCGACGTTATGTCACGTGTCATACAAACTCTTAGTTACTTCATCCGTACATCTGGGAAAAATTTAAATGCTAATATTGTTCGTAACTAAATATTTATACACAAAAAGACACTAACCCATAGGTGCATTGACAGCGTCACTGAAGTGCCGGAGGGGCGCCGCCACGTCGATGAAGTCCTCCACCACGCGGTTGACCACCGCGCGCTCCATACTACGCTTTAACTCATGTAGTTTGTCGGTTAGTTCCCTGGAAATTGTGGAGAAATTTAATAAATAGCATGTTAAAAATAATATTCATTACAGAAAAGCGTCAGCGTCAAGTATCATGCAATGATTCAAATTAAGAAAGTACATGAAGAACGAAGTGTCGTCACTAAGTTCCCATGGCAACGCATCAGTATGCGGTATACAACGAGAAACTGAATAAAAAATCCATACCTAGTAATAGCACGCGCGTGTTCACTATCCCCCTGTCCCGCGGCGCACAACTCCGACAGCTGGTCGGACAAGCGCTGCACCTCAGAACATAGCTGGAGTACTTCGGCCTTCTCTCGTCCTTGGAGATTATCTGCTATCTAATCGATAAGTAAACGTAAACTTCAAAAAATACTATGTATTATATATATATTTTGATTTCTTATTTTTTATCTATATAGTTATTATTGAGGCCAGTCATGACGCAGAAGTGCGTGTGACCTAAATGTGAGAGATTTTGGATTAGATTCCCATTCAGGGAAATGAACTCTCAACATGCAAAGCCTCAAAAATTTAGCAGAACATGGGGAACAGAAGTGTCTTAAAAATACGTTCCCAGATTCCCTACCAGCTACGAGTATAAGGGACACTGCGGAAAAAAAATAGTTATTATTAACCGAGTCTCGCTAAATCAACTGTCTAATGTGTAATTTATTTTTAATTTCGTTTGGAAGACAGCGTTAAAAGTTTATTGCAAAAATTTCAATATCGATTAGAGGTTCAATGCTACCAACTATCCAGAACTATCTTTCTAACCGGTGATAGCTTCCTGTAGGATTGACTCCACTTACATTTCTATGTAACTGGACGAAAAAGTGCCTCCTGTAATGGCGTAATTAAACAAAGAAAATTTTACGGCCACCTGGAAGAACAGCTTTATTTAAATATTGATATCAATGTCTTAAAAATGCGATCTCCTTACCCTATATACAGGGTGGAAGCCTACACTCCTTTTACGGGAGCAGTACATAGGGTAAAATATTTCAAACCTATACCTAAAGAAATTAATCAAGATACCTCAACAGTTAAGACGTAGGATTTTTTTTTCATTTCACAAAATTCGGTATGGATGTTTATCCATACCGAATTTTAATGACAAAAACATCCTATATAATTTCGTGTAACGCAATGCTACTATTAATACATTTTACTACAAAAATACTATTTAACGTTGCCGATCTGCCGCTTTTCATTCACAAAAAACATATTAGAACGAGAAAGGGATATCTCTCGTTCTATTTTACGCAATTCAACATCGCCGCCATTTCCTACGACTCAATTTCGTGAATGACGCGTTTTCGTTTTGATAGGTTTGTGTCTGTCATTCTTGACAAATGGCGTTTTATAATACAACTATAATTTTATTACTTATATTGTTTGAAAAAAATCACTCTTTCATTTATGGAAACATATCTTTTGTTTTAATTGTATTAGGTTTTTATAGAGTAATATTTAAAGTGGTGATGACAAAAACACCCTATATAGCATAAGTACATATAGTAGGATAGTATGAGTGGTCTTTTTTTTAAAGTTATTATATATTTTCAACCCCCAAAGAAAACAGCGACGTGTTATAAGTTTGACGTGTCTGTGTATGTGGCATAGTAACTCTCAATCGGATAAACCGAAATTAATTTAGTTTTTTTGATTTAAAATCAGAATTAATCGAGTGTTCTTAGTCGTGACTCAAGAAAATTGATCGGGCGTTTGAAGATCATCAGCTTTTTTTGATTGTTTGCTTTTCAGAGATTCTTGTGTCACGAGTTTTTAAATATCAATTATCAATTGTTAATTGCATTTTTATTTATTGTGTGTGATTACATATCTCTATGTAAAAGAAAATAAATTAAGCACACATCATTTTGTTTCGTAGTATCTCACCATTTGTCCCTGCGACACGATGCTGTTGATGGCCTTCTGTCCGTCAGCCCGGGTCACGGGGTCCGAGGCCGGGTGGAGCAACCACTTGTGGGCTGTTTCCAATCTATGACAGTATGTACAAAGATGTTATTACTTGAAATGAGATTGTTGGGGTATTACATAATAATTGATATTATTATATATTATACCAAATTTACTCACTACAATGCAAATGTAAAATTATTTTCCGCTATTGTTTTGTAGATTATAAATAACCAAAGTTAATATATAATAAAGGAGTTGAATATTAAGTTTCATCTCGATAGCGTCGTCTCGATTCCATAGCCCATATTGTGACGTGATAGCTCACTAGATTAATACGAAGTATCAAAATATTCCTGTGTCCGTCGCAGCACACATATGAATATAAACGCGACGGTTGTGGGCCAGATTGACATTTGGAGTACGAACTATCTTTATTTATTCGCATTAGTAAGCATAAATCACAGGTGTTGATATCCGCCACTCAACAACGTTTAAAAAATTGGGCGGTGCGATCACCAATGCGTGGTTCTCCTTTGCCTATCCTGCTATATGCAGGATACAGCTTGAATCTAAAAAAAAAATATCTAAATTTGGTATAAATAGACGACCTAGTGTCTCAACACTACCCTCACCTGGCCGCTATAGTCTTGCCGCCCTGTTTCTCCGCCGCTCGCACGCCTTCGTTGACGATGCCCTCGACGTCCGACACTTGGTGTTTCAGCTCAGAAGCGAGACCTCGGGCCTGGAAAATAAACAATGTCGGTAGTAACGAGCCAAAGGCCAAATTATATTTTTGAATATTGAGCATTTCAAGGATAGTCACTATAGAATTTAACTTATATTATATACAACTTACTTTAGACTCCATCCCTCGTCCGAACTGCCTTTCATCGCACAGCACGTCCGCGTTGTAACCGCCAGACCTAAAAGAGATAGGCGTTTGTGTTCAGTATGTGTTTTTTTTTAGTTTCACGATGTATACAGTATATAGCAGGGTAGTGGTAGAGTCACGTACACTTGGTTCCCTACTTTTCGCCGAATTTTCGAGGCATTGTGTGTTGAGTTATGGAACTCAACTCCGTGCTTTTGCCTTGGTTGAATAGCGAAGAAATAAAAGTATTAAATATTTCATTCCCAGAGCGGAAATAGAATCCACTACTTTCGCGTTTGTACACTTGTCTCTGCATCATGGTGGTCTTAACTTGGTTTAGGAAAAGTTTATTTTTATCTTCATTTATTAGCTGTTGTATGGGCTCAGCCATGAATATTTAGTTTCTTTTACCAGAAATGGTCAAAGCGAGGCGTCAAGTTCCTCCACTCAACACGTAATGTCCCGAGAATTTGGTGGAAAATGGGGAATGAAGTGTCTTAGTGGGAAGAGAGTGTGTTACCAGTAGGTGCCCATGTCCCCTCTGCCTAGCTTGTTGTATGCAGTAGTGTGTGTGACATAGCGTGAAGGTAAAAATAACCTTAAGTGAGCGTGGAGTGAACAGTTCCTACAGGGAAAGTAACATTTAATAAGTATTTAAAGTGGGAGCGCACACCTGGCATGGGGTGTAACGGAGTAAAAAACCATCTTAATACTCTCAGTCAACCTCACGTGGTGCACCCTGCCAAATAACGAACGAGGCTCTGGCGACCGATTAATGGCGGTATAACCATTTCATTTGTGCGAGAAGCTACGTCCTGCGATCACCAACACGCATGCCCAGCGTGGTGATTATTGGCAATATCCTTTATGGCACAGTACAACCACATACAAAGGCCTTCAGTTCCCGGTCGCTCCGCTATTCCAAGCCAAAGTGACGGCTCTGGTAACGGCGGGGCAGGGGTGCTAAGAATCCCCGGGTTATGGTAGGCCGCCAACACCAACTGAGTCTGGCTACGTATAACGGACGCTCGCTACGGCTCGACGAACATCATCGCACATAATTCAGCACACTCAGATAATGAAGTGGAAGAAATGTATGGCCTGTCTTGGAAACTACAAGCGACGTTGATATTAACCATGAACTCGACCAAGTGGTGGGAATCCTTCGTGATGAAGGGACAAAATTCTACCAGACGCAAAATTCCAGTAAGAAATCCAAACTTTCGGTGGAATCCGTACGGCTAATACAGAGGCGACGCGAAAATCCTACTGGCACTTCGTCAGATTTGAATAAACAAATATCGAAACTGGTAAGGCGTGACCTCCGAAGCTCCAATACACGTTTCATAAAGAAGCGATTGAGCAAAATCGGGGGTCAAAAGTCTTTGTACGACGATTGGGTCGAAGCCATCTGACAAAGTTAACCACTTTTAGTGGAAACATTGTCTTCTCTAAGCCGGACATTCTTGCGGAAGTTGAGAATTTCTACGGTAAACTTTATGCCTCAAAAGCGTCCCGTCCTGAACCCGATCTGGGCAATGCTAGAGCCACTTTATCCCGCCAACTCTCAGAAAACTTGCCGGAAGTAACACAGGACGAAATTTCGACTGCCTTGGGGCAGCTTAAAAATGGAAAAGCTCCCGGAGAAGACGGCATAACGACGGAATTACTAAAAGTTGGTAGAAAACCTAATTGCATGTCTCCAACGTATATTTCATTCCGTTTTGTTTTCAGGAAAAACTCGAAAAGCATGCGACAACAGTATTGTCGTCTTGTTTTAAATCCTATTGAAGAACTATCGACCAATTTCCCTGTTGAGCCGTGTCTATATGCTGTTTTGCTTGGATAAAACCAAGATAGTGTTCAACGAACATGTCATACCGTAACCGATTGCACTTGAAGGAGTACGTCCTGAAGTTGTTCTGGAATATGTCTACCTTGGTCAAGCTGTACAGTTACGTAAAAACAACTTCGAGATGGAGGCTCGCAGAAGAATACAGCTTGGTTGGGCAGCATATAGGCAACTGCGTGAAGTCTTTTCGTCACTGATACTAGAAAGCCTAAAGACGAAAGTCTTCAACGAGTGCGTCCTACCAGTTATGACATACGGAGCCGAGACGTGGATACTGACAGTGAGACTAATCACTTTAAAGTTGCTCAGCGTGCTATGGAAAAGGCTATGCTTGGAATATCTCTTCAGGAAGGATCCAATTCGAAATTAAGTAATCCGACTGAGAATCAATGTTATCGACATAGCCCAAAGGATTAGCAGGCTGAAGTGGCAGTGGGCTGGTCACATTTGTCGTAGAACCGATGACCGTTGGAGTAAAAGCGTTTTAGAGTAGAGACCACGCCTCGGCAAGTGTAATGTGGGACGCCCTCTAGCTAGATGTTGTAACGATATTCGCAAATGGCTGGCATTGGCTGGATGCGAAGAGCTCAAGATAGAGCTCAGTGGCGTGCCATTGGAGAGGCCTATGTCCAGCAATGGACTAGGACAGGCTGATGATGATGATGGTGATGATGCACACCTGGCCTGCCGCCGCAGCGCGTCCGCAGCGCGCGGCGCCACGTGCTCGGCCGCGCGCTGCGCCGCCGTGAGCACGCCGCGCAGCGCGCGCTCGCCCGCGCTGTTGCGCAGCGCCGCCGCGTCCTGCACACACACACACATTTATTTAGCTTTACACTTAACCCCTTCTTCCCTCTGCCTACTCTGCTCTGTGACTCGAGGAGATGAAATATTTACTTAAATTTATATTTCCATTTCTTCGCTCTGATATCGAGGTATATATAGGTATAAACGCGGCGTTGAGTTCTGCCACTCAACCTGACCTAACCCTAGGTTCCCTCTGCCTAGCACACAGCAGGGGTGTGCGGGATATAGCGTGAAACAGATTTTTTCACTTAATTTAAAATATAACACATATATACATACAATATTGTACATATATGGCAATAAAAATCAGTTTCTCCTCTATTCTTTTTAAAGTTAATAATAAAAAAAACAAAAAGCACTTACATTAAGAAACTCATGCGCAGCTGGAACTTTACCGTGTATGACACTTTGTAATGCCTTTAAAACGGCCACGTTGTCCTTCTCTCCGCCATCTTCTACATAAGATGTGAGTTGTAACACTCTGAAAGTTTAAACATTATTTAAAAACATATATATTTATACTAAGATTTTCTATGTACAAATTTTAGTCTTACTCGCAGTTATGTTTCGCATTTATATATTTCACTTCACTTTCTAGTTTCGAGGCACTCCATTCTTCTTGCACTTCCAATTTTCAAGATATTGCATGTTGAATGGTGGAATTAAGTTGAAAAGAGAATTTAAGTGGAAAAGGGAATTTTTCTGTAGTAAAAAAAATACAATAATGCCTTCAACATAGTCCGCAACCATCACGTTGCTCATAGTGTCCCGTCATAAATATTTATCTTTGTTTTAGCGACAGAGGGAAACCTAATGTTAAGATAATCCGCTCCCATTAAGACACTCCTATTCCCCACATTTCACTGAATTTTAAAGGCATTACGTATAGACTAACGGAACTCAACACCAGGCTTTGCCTTCTTACCAGAGCGAAAAAATAAAACATTAGGTATTTCATTACCCCGAGTAGGAATCGAACGCACAACGTGTCGCGTTTATACACGCACGCTGCTCGTGGCGCACGGGCACTCGACTGGTTTCAACCTACATTTGTGTAGAATCAACAATAAATCTAACTTCTTATACCTTACCTTATAATTTCATGTATCTCGTCCGCCATTCGTTGTGCTAAATAATTTCTATTTTCAGCCGCATCTTCTATGCCTTTGCCGCCTATTGAAAAAATAAAATTAAAAACAGTAATTCATTTTCTCGAATGGGAATCAAAACCAAAGGACACCTCCCCCCCCCCCCTGCCACGTTTGGAGTTCATTATTTTTAAATGTCTATAGGTGCAAACTGCAATAGAGATTTTTCAAATGAATCGGCCATTGAAGCTTTTTATACACTTTCTAAAAAACTTTTTTTATACATATTTTAAAAATATAAAAAAGGGTATCAACAACGTAACATTTTAAATAGAAACAAGCAAACCTTCAGACAATATATGTATATATATCTTCATGGAGCATATGAGAACTGGCGCTAGTTTCTTCACACTTTCCAAGCAACTTGTTAAAGTTTCCGCGTGCGGAGGGTGAGTTAGTTCAGATGCTCGCGATGCCACCTAATATAAAAAATCTTTTATTTTCTTAAAAAAAATTTAACTCATAAAAAATAAAATAATACTACTATTCAATTTATGTTTATTACTTTAACATATTTTATATGATTTTAAGTAAAAATTTTGAGGGTATTCGGAATTAATGTAATTAATTGTAATTCTGTATATTTTTTAATAATAGTAATATGGTTTACCCTATTAAAGGCATATTTAAGATTCATTTGTTATGAAAGTAATGAAAGAAATCAGTTTTTACATATAAAATATATAAAAATTTTATAAAATTTTACCTCTCTAGCAGCTTTAGATAAAGCAGGTGAGATGTCTCTAAGGAACTGCACGAGGTCCTCCATCGTATCTATTACTTCTGCTACACCCAAATAGTCCAAAACCTGAAATTAAATAAGATTTATAATTAAAAATAACATATGAGGCCAGTCGTGGCGTAGAGGCACAGCGTGTGACTGTAAAATCGACTGGTAATGGGTTCGACCCCCACTCGAGGAAGTGAAATATTTATTTACTTTTATATTTTCATTTCTTAGCTCTGGTGTAGAGGCAAAGTGCGGCGTTGAGTTCCGCCACTCAGCACGCAATGCCTCTAGAATTCGGCGGAAAGTGGGGAACGGAGTATCTTAACACTAGATTCCCTCTGACTACCCTGCTGTGTGCGGGATACAGCATGAGGGTGATAAAAAAAAATAAGATAAACTGTTCTCCAAGGCAGTAAATCTATCTCTTTACATACTTTGTTCTCCACAAAGGTTCACGAATATGGGTATATCATAATTTTTTTGCATGAATTTTCAAATGAGAAACCTAAATGTACTATATAAAATAAAATTGCGGTTTCATTTACCTTTTTACATTCCTTTACAATTTTCCTAACTTCAGATTCATCAAAACATAGAAGAAGGGCCGATGTGCCTTGAAGGATGCCTCTGGAACCTTCAATGAGCTTTTTTCTGTAAAAACACATATAACGTAATGGAAAAAAATTGCTAAGATTGAGGTAATTAGAAATAAAAAAAATCTAATCGTCTTATAAAAAATGTACATAATGTGCATAGCTTTTTGCCATATACAAAAATATTAAAATCCATAATTCCAAAAAAAACGATCAATATTTTTAATTTATTTAAAAAAATTCTTGAGTGATAAGGTTAACTTTTAGCAAAAAATACTTAAAAAATCCAACTTACCTAGCTGGTCCAGAATACGGGTCACCCCGCAACATATCCGACGCTTGTTGCAGGAGCGTGGCCGCGCCCTCGACCCTGCGCAAGGCGCCCGGCATGTCGGCTCGAAGGACCAAATCATCAGATGACTCTATAGTTTCGTGCCCGACCTGCGCACCGTTTGGTATTTTACTCGACTTGATGATTGTTTTACGAGAAATCATCTTTTTTTTGCTAAATTATAAGCATTTTTATATACAAAACTTATTTATCTTTAAGTCTTTAATCTTTATAACACTGCAAACACTAGACTTTTCACATTTTTAAGACAAGTTTAAGGTTTAGCTCTTCAACTCATTCGTTAAAAATATTTATGAAATTAATATATGCTACAAGAGTACGATCGACGTTCATATAAACCGAGTAACCTTTCCACTGTCTTGGCAACTTGTAAAGAATCTTGATCTGAACAAATCCTATTTACTTCGAAACGTCACGTTTCCTCTTATAAAAATAAGAGATAGTGCACATCGAAGCGGTATGAAAGATAATATTTTTTTTCACCACTCCCATTGGAAATCTATATCGGCATCGGAATTAAATAACTTTGGCTACGACTGAAATGTAAGATCTAGATAAAAAACGGAATACGGAAACTTTTAACTTATGCTTAACTTTTAAATTATAAAATTACAAATGCCAATAACTGGTTCCTCTGAAAAAATACTATACTCCAGAACAAATGACAACGGCCATGAGAGTCTTTATGACAAAATTAAAGTGTACCAATATAGGGACATTTCTCTTTTGAAATCAACAATAATTACACAAGAATTATTTTCTTTTTCGTCTTCAGTGCATCTCCATATATTGTCTCAATCGATAATTAGGTGTAAATTACTGGGGCCTCAGTGTCCATAACTGGAGATTTTCTCCATTACTGGCTAATACAAATTTAAATAAATTTGAACATATTATTAGGTTACTAAAAAAAGTTATTTTGTAACAAATTTTATTGAATTATTTGTTTGAAAATTTATTGAACCCGTAATTTTTATTTTTTGTTTTACTCATACGTAACAAGTTGCTAGTCTAAGTATTGTTTACTCAGGTACTCTAAGATATTTCAGTAAATAGACTGCACTGAGTAAAACCTTTATATCAGTTATAACCGGCAGTATAAATAAATCACATGCGTGGATGAGTGCGAAATATTTCAATATAATATTAAGCAAAATATCTAAATCTGACACTGTTGTGAATATTAGAAATGTCTAACAAGAGCCCTTGGTGTAGGTTCAAGTCCAGATGTTCAAGGTATAATTTAAAAAAATGTACCTATAAATCCTTAATGAGGCCATCGTGGGCCAGTGGCACAAGCGTGCAACTTAAAACACGACAATTGTAGGTTCGATCACCACTCGGGGGAATGAAATATTTAATATTTTCATTTCCTCGTTCTGGCTTTTTGGTTGAATTTCGTCACTCCATACGAAATACCTTAAGAATTCGGCGGAAAGTGTTGGGTTCACCGTGAAGCTAAAAAAAAAGTTATTTCTTATTTTTTTATTCTATTGATTTATTTTCAAAGTTTTCAATTTATTTTCAATTTTTTTTTGATACAATTAATACAATTACAATCGAAATAACAATCATTTAGCCACAGTTTATTCAGGAGTTAATCCATTAATCATACAAAAGTGATTGTTATCAAAAAATTTTTTTTTCCAGTTATTTATTTTCATAACCTAATTTTTAATCAAAAATCAAAACTTAACCTCATACCTTAACCAAGTTGTTGACGGCCAGCGACACGGCCTGCACCGGCCGCGCCAGGTCCGGCATGGCGTTGCCATCTTCCGCTTCCTCGTGGAGTATGACCAACCGGGACACCTGATAACCAAAAAGAGAATTAAACTTTGTTTTAAAATTTAAATATACGTTATAACGTATAACTAAAATATAAAACATAATAAAGTTTCAATTCAAAGCTTTAAACATAAGATTTTTTTCTTGAAAATCTTAATCAGGTCCTTTAAATGTTGTAAAGTTGTTAGAGTTGCGTCTGCTCCGAGAGCGGTAAAATGAAAATTAATCAATTCCTCGAATGGGAATGGAACTCTAAACCTGGGAAACTGAATATTAAAAATAAAAGCAAAAAAATATATGTAAAATCACATCTTCTCCCGTTTCTATAAGAAGAATTTAACTAAATCCTCTCTTAATTGCTCCCTAGTTTATCAAAATTTATAGAAATGTATATATTAAAAATACATACCTATATTATTTAAAGTAAAATAATTAATAGAACTCTAAGTCATCAATGTGTCGTCTGAATATCAGTAACATTCTCGACCCTAGTATCTAAGGGCATCCCTCGCAAATGCATACGATAGCGGCGTTGTAAACAATGACGCTGTGCTGTGCAATTTATTATTATAAGAAATTGTATGACATTAGACATATTTTTCATGTGACTTTGTAATAATTTAAATATTAGGGAATTAGTGTTAAGACACTCACGCACCGTATAATTTTCGAGACATTCAATTCAGACCGGAGACGGAAATCAAAACCGCACTTTATCTTGTTACTTAAGCATAATCTTTCAGATATTGTCTTTGCCGTATATGTTAATTATCACTCCCATCGAAGTCTATTGTGGTGTTGAGCGTCAGCGTTGTGGATTTGCTTCGCATATGGTGAATTGTATTATTTTTATTTGCCAAACAAAATGCGGCGAGTTCCGCCATTCAACACGTTACGACTCGCATTTAATGTTCGAATTGGAGAACGAAATATCATAATACTACGATCTCTCTGCCTACCCTCCTAGGGAAATACGGCGTTCAGCTGAAACAAAATAACACTGCTACTGTATTCCTAAATAAATCTGTTTATTATACCTAGGTACATATATTTAACAAGAACATTTCCCTCTGTACTAAGTCCCTACAAATTGAGCTCAAAACGCTTGCGGCCACAGACCACTTGTTAGTCATAGAAAAAAGCGTTCTTTATTGTTTTTAAAGATCGCGCTCAAACTGTGTTTACCTTTTATATATGTACATAATTATATCACACAATTTAAAAGTAGGTTAATATGAGGAGTTGACTATTATATAGAGGTGAACAGACCGGTTCTGTATGAGAGTATGTGGAGTTCAGATACGCCAGCAATGTCTTTAAAAATGGACTGTGCGTGGAAAGTGTTAAGACACTACGCGTCCACGTCATTTTCTGCCGGCTTTTTGGAAGCAACCAAGGCCATTTTGCCTTGATTCCGGGCGAGGGAGTATTAAATAAAGTATGAAATATTTCATTTCTTCGCCTTGGGAGTGGGAGTCGAACCCACAACCTGTCGCGTTGATAGTAGCACGCGTGCCCCTGCGCCACGACTACATTAACATAATATACATATAAGTTATCTATCTATCCTGCAATAAGTAGGCGATAATGTGAAGGTAGTAAAGAATGAAAATACATTATCATGGTCATTCGACTGTTTTAACATAATAGTAAATATCTAAACGATTACATCATCGATCATTGTTTGTGATCCAAATATATGAAGATCTCGTGACGCAGTGGTGCTATGTGTTAATAATATGAGAGTATCATGATCATGTGGATTCGATCCCCACTCGAGAAAATTAGTCTGGTGCCTCTGATGTCGAGACAAAGAACCGGGTCGATTTCCGCTATTCAATACGCAATGTCTCCTGTATTTGTCGGAAAATGGGGAACGCCGTATCTTAACACTAGGTTCCCTCTGCCCATCCTGCTGTGCACGGGATACAGCGTGAAGCTGATTATTTTAAAAAATTTAGTAACACTTCTATGTAACAAACATTGCTCTAGTTAACCGCAAACGATGTCACGGGCGACAGCTCCGTGCGTTGGAATAATTTACAATTGCTGCAAATATTTCCAAATACATACTTGCAGTAATATAGATATTAATTATAAGAGGATTACGGGGTGTCTCGAAACTGATCTCTCTCTAAAAAAGAGACCTGCGTGGCAAAGAGACACAGCGTGTAACTAAATGCAAGTGATTTCATCTGTACTCGTGCAAATTATTTTTTTCCTTGGTCTAGTAGGAAGACAAAGCGCGGCGTCGAGTTCCGCCATTCAACACGCAATGTTATTTTATAGACATTGCGTGTTGAATGGGCAGTGTGTGGGGATCGGAGTCTCTTAACACTAGGTTCCCTTTGTTCTACTCTGAAGAATACAGCTTGAAGCTAAAAATAAAAGTAGACGATAAACGAGGCTGGTCGTGGCGCAGCGGCACGAGGTGTGACTGTAAAACTGACTGGTTGTGGGTTCGATCCCCACTCGAGAAGATGAAATATTTACTTAAATTTATATTTCTATTTCTTAGCTCTGGTGTCGAGGTTAAGCGCGGCGTTGAGTTCTGCCACTCAACACGCAATGCCTCCAGAAATCGGCAGAAAGTGGGGAACGGGAGTGTCTTAACACTAGGTTCCCTCTGCCTACCCTGCTGTGTGCGGGATACAGCGTGAAGCTGATTTAAATTTTAATACTAGATTAACACAGGGTAACATTAATATAAAAATATTATTAAATTTCTTACAAATATTTGATACGTAACGACCTCATGCACTTTTACCTCTTAACGCAATGCAGTATAATAGACTGCAACATAAAAAACAATTCTCACACATATATTTTTCTCTGGTATTCGAACTGATAACTCTAGTAGAGTTCTTATACTATAACTATATATATACATACACATACATGAAATGTTAGGTTACAATACTTCAAGGCGATTTTCCTTCCTGAAGGGAAGAATATATCTATGCATATCCAAAACTTTTTCTCATAACTAAAATAATCCTTAAATATTCTTCCTATCCTTAAATATTACTTTTTTAGTTCGTATGAAAAGAAGAAGCACTGTATTTCTTTCTTTATATGCAATCAAGTTGGATAGGGATGGGGAGAGTGGGGATCTTGTGAATTGTGGAATTTAAAGTACCTACTATTACTTAATAGTTTAAAGTTAGTTTATTTGAAAAACATTATTAGGTATTATATATTTTTAATGACAATATACGAAACAATTTAAACTTTGCTGTAGTCTTTAAGATTTTTTCAATCTTATTGTCACTAAGTATCACTCTCATTTTGACTCGCACTGGACAAATGACGTAGTGATAAAATATTCGCTTATCGGGTAGTGGAATAGGGAACCTAACGCCGCATTTTTTGTGAACCGACGTAGGAATAGCAATGTCAACATCACGCTGTATCCCGCACACAGCAGGGCCAGCAGAGAGAACTCAGCGTATAGACACTCCGTTGCCTATTTTCCACCGTGTTCTGGAGACATTGCGTGCTGGGTAGCGGAACTCAACGCCGTAATAGCTATCTGCCTATTTAAAAAAATTGATAATAGAAATATATTTTTTAGTCTGTTTATGACACATACATTCTAAGTGCGAGAGGTAACTCTGACCGCAAGTAAATTGGGTTACACAGAAACGATTAACGTAATGTAATATATAATTTATAGCCCTCCTCGCAAAAAATATGTACTATCTAACCAATTTTTTTTTTTTCATTCAAGCCAGTAGTTTTCTTCAAAAAATCTCTTCTGCTTTATATTATTAGTAAAGGATAATGTGGACGTATAGATTTTAAAAACTCTACAAAGATATTTGAAGTTAGGGCAGTCGTGGCGCGGGGGAAAAAATTGTGACTGTAAACGTGGTTGGTTATGGGTTCGATCCCCACTCAATCACATTTAATTAGATTTATATTTCCTATTCTTCGCTCTGGTGTCTTGATATTTAAATTACGTACAAACAAAACACTTGTCAACAGCACATAATTCTATACGTATGCACAGACATACGTACATATAGAAGTATTCTATTTTTCAACTTCATTGGAGCAGTATAAACGGATGCAGATTACCCTACTTAAGCGCGCTCCAGCTATTTGAGGGCAAGCTTTCGCAAACACAGGGGGAAATTGTTAATACCGTGCAATCGATATTACTTTTCGATTTACTGAGTATATATTTTGAGTTTATTTTTAAACTCAGTTATGAATTCAAAACTCAAGTAATGAAATCGTAGCTACAAAATAATCCTTGCTCTAGCTTCTGCTACTCGTGGCGCAAAGGGAAACTATAAACGCGACAGGTTGTAAGTTCGATTCACACTCCATTAACATTAACCCCATTAGATTGTTTCATTTCCTTGCTGTGGATACGAGGCAAAGCGCAGCGTTGAGTTCACCACTCAACACACAATGCCTTCAGAGTGGAGAAAGGAAGAGTCTTAATGGGATCTGAGTTTCAGAACACAAGGTTTCCCCGTTACCTCTGCCTACCCTGCTATATTCGGGAAGGTCGAAAAGGTTAATTAAAATTACGGATTCCTCTCTTCGCGAGTTTGATTAGCACATATATAATTTTGTATGAATTTTTCTCTTATTCCTTAGACTTAACAATACTTATTTACATATGACACCTATAAGATATGTTGTTACAAGATAAGTTTTTAAAACATACAAAAGAAATTGTATAAAATTCAATGACCAAACTTTATCGCTAACTCTAAGTAGCTACTTCTGTTAAAAATCAAACTGGTCTAAAGTAACCTACTTTATTTTTAAGAAAAGGACAACTAAAGGCAAAGTCTTTTTACATACTGTTAAATGTATAGCATAGATAATTTTAGAATTTATTATTATAATAAATTAGTAGACTGACTTTTTAGTAGAGCATATCATCATATATACATATCAACCATTTGGCGCGTGGTGATCAAATCTAGTCATCATATACGGCTATAAGCTACCGCACTGCGTCACTATGGCCTAAAAGTTATAAAAGTAACCGAAATCCAAGGAAAATTTTATACTTAAAGTTTAAAATCTTACGAGTCTGTTGGTTTAACGGTAAGGCTAAAGTTCCCGCTACTAAGTTGGGCATTGTAAGTTGTTTATTTGTTGTATACAGCTTCTTGTCGGCGATATCAGGAAAACCTTTGGACTTAGCGTTTGGCGCTCCGTTCTCTCTGACTACCCCGCAAGGGATAAAGCGTGAAGCTAAGTTAAGTCTTTGGACACTTTGATCGGTATTCATATCATGGGCGTTAAAATTTGGCTCTCTTTGCTTACCCTGCTAATCGAATTAAAGCGTGGAGCTGCTTTTTATAATAACTAAAATTTACTCACTTGTGTGGAATAACTTGTTTTAGGTCGTTTAGGAAAGGGATACGATATATTCAAATTGAAGTCAAAGTTGGAATAATGAAGGGAAATTTTTGATTTATTTTTTTTATTATATAGAAACACAATCCATTATAAAGCTCAATAAAGATTTCGCCCCTCCAGCTGCACTTACTTTGACTACTTTAATCACTGATGTGCAGAATGTAGTTGTAGGGTGTAACCCAATTTTTGATCTATTCCACATTAACGGGGTACTCACTCTGCGGCTGGCTGCGCGCCAACTCTGCACAACGCTAAGCAAACTTCGGGAAATACTACAAAAGGTGTTTATGTATATGAAAATGAACAGTGACCACTTTGAAGATAGTAAAGTACCCACTTGAATTCTAGTTGTGAACTAATTTAGATATTCTGATGTCAACTTATTTATCATTTGAAATATAAAAGATAAAAATTGCTAAATCACATAGTTTTATGTGCAAATTCTTTTAACAGATATATTTATAACGTTTACATTTCTATTATTTTGTTAAACAAAATACACAAAATAGTATGTATCTTCCGAATTGGTATTACAACTCGGTTATGAGTCGCACTCAGTCAAAAATAGTAACATTATTAAATATATCGTTGAATATAAATTTACTTTCTAGTAATGAATATGTCGAAATGAGGATACCTCTAGTACATGATTAAGAAACGAGTTTTTATACCTATGAAAAAAAAAATATCAAATTTGTAACCGTGAATGTAAATAGTTAGGGTTAGCTAGGCGTAATATAAAATAATATTTTATTTTGATTAGACATAAAATCGATGGACTATTATCTCTATGTCAACTTTTACTTCCAGTTTAATTGTTAATTTACTTTTCTCTTAAAGATTTATCCTAAAATAAGTAAAAAATGATTCCGCGAGTATACTTGTCGTACTTGTTTATAATTATAGCATTCAGCTAAAATAACTAACTAACCCAACCAAAGCGAGTGCCACAATGGTATTTTTTTAAAATTGACTTAAAATA
The DNA here is from genome assembly GCA_013421005.1 of Heliconius erato x Heliconius himera. Classification (NCBI taxonomy): domain Eukaryota; kingdom Metazoa; phylum Arthropoda; class Insecta; order Lepidoptera; family Nymphalidae; genus Heliconius; species Heliconius erato x Heliconius himera. The sequence goes on along the minus strand of JAATLQ010030999.1, from coordinate 45,312 downwards.
CAAAATCAATTTTAAAAAATCAAAACTATAAATCATACTTCATATGTAAAAAACCAACCCACACCACGTGCGGTAGGTTATCGCTAGTTGCGCAGGCGCCACCATATTAGGTGCGCGTACGCAACACGCCGTACACAGCCTAACTCATTCATTCACAAGTTTTTGTGCGACATTCTATCACGTACTTATGCTCCTTATTTTGTGGACTTCATTTATAAGAAATTGATGTAGGTTTTCTAGTGTTGATAGCACATGTCATGTTAATCGAGCTATTGTGGCGCAGTAAGACATCGACAAAATATAAAAGCAATGGTTGTGGCTTCGATTCCCAATTATGCGTATAAGCTATTTTCGTTTCTTCAAGCTCACGGCTTTAGAGGACAAAGAGCGGCATTGTGTTCGCAATTCAATAGGTAATGTCATGAATTCGGATGAAAATCAGAGAACGGAGTGTTTTGCTAAATAAGTATTTTTCTTTCCTAAGTGTGTTATAACACTTTAAAAAATGTTAAAAATATTTAATAAATAGCATTCTCTGTTGCCAGACGATAATTCTTAGTAATTATCTTTGGGTAGTGGAAATTTGTAAAAATCTCCCTACAGAGAAGCTAACAACATAAATAAGTTGTAACAAGCGTATAAATATTTCGACGAAGCATGATGAGAACGTATGTATGGCTTAGTGGTCACAGCGACTGGTCGTTTTCCAGGATGTGCTGGTTCGAGTCCCGCTATTTTCAAATTTTTATACGTTTTCTAAATAAATAAATTAATACTATTTAATAAAAAACAGGGACAAGGGCTTATTTAGAGATCCTCCTTTTTGAAGTTGGTTAAAATTGAACTCTTTACGTATCTATTAAAGTATTTAATGATCTACTTGCATTTGAGCGTTAGGTACGTAAGATTTTATACTAAAAAAAAATATATATTCAGGCCAACGTTGCCTTTTACTTGTAGTTTTAAAATCCATAGTACACCTAATAGTCTGGTATATAAATAACTATAGTCTCAATAATTTTAGTCACAGTATTCGTAGGTCTTCTTGAATTTAACCTAATTCTTGAACTAACTCCTATCAATTGTACCGACCTATTTAAGAAGTATTTAAGACTAAATGCCAATTGTGACGGTTTATTTCCTCTAAGGTGACAAGAGAAACAAAGTCCATTTTTTTATCTTCTTCACGTATATCTATATCGCACATACCATGTGGTATGTTTTGTTCCATCACACTTTCCGCCGAATTCTGGGAGTTTTTGGAAATGGAATGGTTGGTGGAATCGACCTCTCATGCTGTCGCATTTAGTCGCACACTTGAGCCCCTGCGCCACTAATTCAAATTTAAGAAGACTGTATATTATAATATGGGATAATTGATACTTAAAAATGTATCTATATATATAATATTTTTTATTTTATTTAGAGGCCGTCGTGTCCCAAGGGCACATAGGTCTCAATGGGTGTGACTGTAACGCGACGGTTGTGGATTCGATCCCCACTCTAGGAAATGAGATATTTATTTAAATTTATATTTCCATTTCTTCACTCTGGTGTCGAGGTATAGAGCGGTGTTGAGTTCCGCCACTCAACACGCACTGCCTCCCAAATTCGGCGGAAAGTGGGGAACGGAGTGTCTTAACACTAGGTTCCCTGTGCCTACTCTGCTGTGTGTGGGATACAGTGTGAAGCTGATTTAATTAGTTATAATTTAATCTAACAAAGTGTAATTTTTTGTTATAAAACGTGCTTGCAACTTAAAGTCAATATCTAATAATAGTTGTAGCAATACAGCTTTCGCTTTCTAATTGAACCCATATTGGTCGATGTAAAGATAAAGATGTCGTTGACACTGTCTTGGTACAGTGACAATGCAGCCAAGAAAAAAAACGTACACTTTGTCCAGCGCTTTATCTTGTTATCAAAGCGAGGCAATGAAAATAATTCATTTACTCAAGTGGGAATCAAACTCGTCACAACCATCTCGTTTACAGCGTGACGTCTGGCTGTTCCACAACGGGCTGGCTAGTCGTGATACCTATAAACAGCACATACAGAGAAGCTCCTGACATTTCAAATATTATATTGTACTTTCGACCCACTATATGCACAATATAGTGGATATCGTGACTTTATAACAAAAATGTCACATAAATGCTAGCATCTTTTTATTGAGAAGCAGTTTTTTCTTTGTTCCGAGGGACTGTAAACTTAATTTTTTATGTTAATTCCATTTAAGATCGAGATTCACACTGTGTTACTCTATTCTTTCCAGTATATCTCGTGACTCGTGAGATTACGAAGAAACTCTCGTCCAGCTCATATTAACCTAATTCATAAATATCTTAATAAAACATTAAATTAAATATCAAACCCACAATCATCGCTGTCAAATACTCACCACATACGGTGCATGAACAACTAAGCTTACTTTCATTATAATATAAAGCGCCATTGTACGAGCTTTCACTTTCGAAGAGTAACCATCTAGCGCTCGGCAAACATCCGCTTACAGAGACTGAGAGCTTTTTACTATTAGCTCAGAGTAGTTTATAGATACTGATGTGTCAATATAATATTTTAGTTAGTTCTTAGTAAGAACTCAGAATAAGATTTTTTTATTAATAAAAAGTCTAAACCTTTTTTCTAATCTAAACATATTTCTTAGTAGGCAAAGGAAATCTGGGATCCTAGTGTTAAAACACTCCGTTTGTTACCAGAGCGAAGAAATGAAAATATTAAATATATTATTTCTTCGAGTGAGAATCGAACTCACACTAGACAGAAGAAACCTATTTTTAAGATACTCCGGTCCTCAAGCACCGGCTAATTTTTAAACACTGGGTACTGAGTGGTGAACTCAACACCACACTTTGACTTGATCTAATTTAAGATAAATTCTCAACTGCCTGCTTGCCCTACTAATTTGAAATTATATCAATTCAAAGGACTTCTGATGATGATGATGGCCATGACTCAAATACATTATACATACATACATACATCATTAATAACTGACTCGTAGCAATTTGTGGTCAAAAGCCATAACGTAAAATAATTAATTGGAAGACACCTCGCGGTTTTACAAATGTAATCATTAAATAAGAATAATCCCACACTTAATTTAGTCAAAGCACCTTCAAAACGTGCATTATTTTTAAAAGTGAGTGACTTTTCACTAAATATATCACCCACTATGTACATAATGTTCATGAAGATATAATTTTTATAACATACTCGTATTTAGAATTCAACACGCTAGGATCGAATTGATTTGAAATTGGAGGATGCCTCCATATTCAGCGGAAAGTGACGGAACACAGGTACCATCTGCCTATCCTACTGGGTGCGGGATACGGTGTATAGCTAAAAATGTTTTTTTTATTCCTACACACTTCTACAGATTAGAACTTAACTGTGTAGTAAATCACTATTAAGCTGTCGTGGCCTGTGAAATGGCATCTGACTGATATCGCTATTTGTGGGTTCAATCCCTACTTGTGGAAATAAAACATTATATTCATTATTTTAATAAAGTGTGTTAAAACTAGGTTTCCTCTGCCTACCAAGTTATGCGGGTAAAAAGGTGAAGTTTTATTCCTTTTTATAAATTACTATACAATAATACAGAGGAACACTATAATTTTATACCTTTATAGTTATACGATACAACTATCGTATATATCACGCAGTTCTCAGATCAAAATAAAGTTTTTATAAAAGTAATAAAAATGTTGTAAATTCTAGAAATTGCAGCACAAGTCTTTTGATATGAATTTCAGGTTGCTTTTGAAGGTAGACAGTTATACCTAGAAGCCATTTGGCAAATGTCCAAAACGTTCCTTTTGACAACTTTACATTGAAAACATAAATATTTATTTCATAATACATAAAATTAAAAAAAGTCTAGAAAAATAAGTTAATGACAAGACTAAATTACGAAAAAATGATTTACTAAACTGTACCAAACGTACTCACAGCACTTGCTGTGAGTACGTTTGGTGCTTACCTACAAGTGGGTATGAAATTCAAGAATTAAATTTTAATTTCTTGAGCCGTTTCAGATTGTTTTTTTTTTAAATTTGCTTCACGCTGTATCCCTCCCACACATAGGCAGGGGAGGCAGAGGGAACTTGGGAACCTAATGTTAAGAGCCCGGCTTCGCGAGTGGCCTCTGTTTTTCATGAATCAACAATATTCTAAGCAATACAATAAATTTAACGTTCTCAAGATATCGCTACATTATTTCGTCAAATTATTATTTAAGTTTATCAAAGTTGAAAAATGACGTGAAAGCGTTTAGGAGATATTTATTACTGCAGTGCCTTACGCCCTTGAAGACGGACGCAAAGGTTGGGCCGCCGCAGAAACAGGGCGGGTCTCCCCTTCCGTGACGTTCATTTAATTGGTCCAGCTTTTGATATGGTGAATTATAATGTTGTACACTATGATGGCGCAGTTAATGTGAGTAAGAGATGGTTGTAAGTTCAAATGATCACTAGACGCAAAAAATGGTTTTCGTTGTTCCAGTGTCAGCAGAAAGAGACATGATGTTATTTACTATCAATTTCACATTTGGCTTTGGGAGACGTATGGAAACAAAAATAACAGTTTAATTTATAATTTATTTTACGTTTTAATGTAACATTATAATGTCCAAGCAAACAGAATTGCGGGCAACAACTAGTGTAATATAAATTAATATCTGTATATAACTACAACTGAACAACTGAAGCGTGCTTTCCAATCAAAACAATAGATTTTGATGAGGGCCCTTATCGCCTCGACTTGATGTGTAGTCACCAAATTGAATCAGTGTACCTACACAACTAATCAAAATCAATATGCAAAATTGGTCAAAGGTCAATTCCATTAAGAATTATATAGGTATTCCAAATAAAACTATATTTTACTTTGAAAATATGGTTTTATTTAGAATATTTTTCAGTACAGTATTGCCTGGAAGGATTTTTTCCTACTCAGTTGTATATTAGCTGCTTTAAGAGCGAATTTTTACATTTAAAAAGTATCTAAACTTGAACGTAGCGGGGAATCGCAGTCCTAATTTGTTCACATATTTTTATAATACGATCTCTAAAAATATCAAACCAAAAAATGATTGAATCTATTACGAACTTTCTTATACTATGTACTCACGAAGTTAGCATGTATCACGATTCGTACAAGGACTGCGGTCTGAAATAACTCGAGGGGGAACAAGCAAGGGCGGATCCCCCAATGTCTAACTAAGATCCTGACACTCATTCCGGTATTTGTTATATTGGCTTGTGGCAACTTTCTACTACAGAAATTTTGTCCTTTAGAAATGAATGTAAAATGTTTATTAACATGTACATACATATGTGTTATTATATTATATGTAAGTCGTGGCGTAGAGGGACTGTTGTGCGACTAAACGTGACAAGTTGTGGGTCCGAATCCCATTCGAGTAAATGAAATATTTAATATTTTAATTTCCTGCTCTTGTACCGAGACAAAGTGCCGCGTTTAGTTCCACCACTCAACACGTAATAACTCCACAATTTAGCTTCGTGCGAGACATAGCGTATGTAAAAGTTAAAAAATGTATTTAGAAAGTATTACTAATAAACACCTAAAGCATAAAATATTGAAATGTCACGAACTTTCGGGGTATTTGCCAAATTCGTACTCGCTTCAAAGAATGAATGAACAAAAAACAATATGAATCGGTAATGCTATAAAGGAAAGTTCAATCATCTATTCTCCATTGACTCATATTAGGCGACTTTCAAAGGTCCACAATTGAGACAAGTGCATAAAAGTGAGATAATAACCTTTGCGTGACTCTGTGCGTGTAATATTTTACTAAAATATGATTTATGTAATATTCTTATTATTTTATGAAAATTAAATATAAAAAATAGAACCTATACAGATAGCATTTTCCAGCTTTTTACCGCACAGTAAGATAAACAGAGAGGACAATGTCAAGACACTTCGTTCTCGAAACATTGTGTTAGGTGGTGAAAGTTATCGCCATGTTCGTCCCTTATGAGCGTGCAAATGAAAACGTCGCGTTGACAGTCAAACGGTGTCAATAGTATTTAGGATTCCGTACCCAAAGGATAAATTTGTTACTTAGACTTCGCTGCTTGTCTGTCTGTCCGTCTGTCATCAGGCGGACCATCTCACAAATCATTATATTAAGACAGTTGAAATTTTCACAGAATCCGAAACAATAAACGTTTTTTTTTTAAAAAAAAAAAACAATAAACGTGATTTTTTCGCCGATTTTGTAATTAAAGGTAATGCTGCGCGAGCCCGACTCACATTTCGCCAGTTTTTTACCAATGGAGAGAGCCTAGTATAAATCATTTCGTTCTCCACTCTATCACATCGTGAAAAATATTAGATGGCAATAATTACTTAAATAAAGCCTAACATTTTCATTATTGACTTTCTTTAAATATAATAAACAACATTTAAAGATTTTTTCTAGGTTTACATTTTATCCGTGTAGCAGAATTGATACAGAAAAATTTGTCTAATCCATCCTCTATTTTCTGCCCAATTCTCGAAACAATGTAGTTGAGTTGTGAAAAGCAACGCCGCGCTTTGTCATCCATATAATAAGAGAGGTTAATAAGTATAATCAGACGCCTATACTTATACATTTTGTAGTTCGATACTTAACCTAATTAAGAAAACAAGAGTAGCTTTCAAGGTCTGTGAACAATAACAACCACTTGTATACTTTCACTTTGTTGCTATTTATTAATATAAAAATTATTAATTCAATCTTTTATTAAATAAATATTATATTGTTATCATTTTATTTTCAACGTCAGGTCAAGATAAGAAAAGGTCTTGTTAGATTGCCTTTTTTATTGATCGAAAATTTGGTATTATAGCAGCAAAGCTTGAATTTCAGAAAAAGCTCGAGAACCCTCGGTGGGCGAGCCTGACTCGTGTTTTGTGTTTTGTTATTTTTTAATATAATATGCCTTTTGATATTAAAAATCAGAGTGATCTAATTATGCACTAAATTATTTTTACACATCTTACCAAGTAACCAATAACGTTTTCATCACCAAACGGGATAGGCAGAGTGTTTTCGAGACACTGCGAGTTGAATGGCGGAATGTAACGTACGGAACTTAAGTTTATCTACCAGAGCGGAAAAATAAAAATATAATAATTCCCATATGTAGCTATCGAACCCACTCTCGCGTTTACAATAGCACGCTTTTATACCTGAGCAAATAGCATCTTATAATAAATATGAAGGTTACAATAGATAAATTGAACCCACAAATATCGCTTGGCTCATGTTATTCAGGTATATCAGAAATTTGGTAGGACCACATTTACATCCCAATTTGGATATGAAAACGAAATCATAATAAATATATATTTTTAACATTGTTGCTATTATTCCTTTAGGTCAAGGGTAAATTTATTACGACAAGTCTTGGCAACAAGTAACATCTGTTTCGTACAGAAGTAAGCCTACTAACAAATATAAATTTACGTCTCTCTCTGTAAATTATTATTATGTTTGAATCTACTAGTGGCTCGCGGCTTCGTCCGCTTGAGCTACATAGTTATTAATTTACTAAATTGCATTGCTTTGGTTTTTTAATAATAATAATATTTTAAAAGAAATATGTATACCTATAAAGGAAAAAGAAGGAAGAAGAAAGGTTAAGTTTTAGCCAATTTAATAAAACAGTTATTCATAGAAATTTGGTCGAACAAGAATCTTTAAATTGGTATAACTTTTTTATTTATAAATTTGATTGATGTATATAAATAAAACTGAGATTAAAATAAAACAAACGCTAAAAGTTAAGGGGAGCCTGCTAAAATAGTGAAAACTATATTGAATCGGTTTAGCCGTTTCTGAAATAACAAACGAACAGACAAAAATCAGCTTCACGCTGTATCCCGCACACAGCAGGGTAGGCAGAGGGAACTTAGTGTTAAGACACTCCGTTCCCCACTTTCTGCCGAATTCTGGAGGCATTGCGTGTTGAGTGGCAGGACTCAATGCCGCGCTTAACCTCGACACCAGAGCGATATAATATAAATTTAAGTAAATATTTCATCTCCTCGAGTGGGGATCGAACCCACAACCAGTCGGTTTTACACACCACGTCACACCTCGTGCCGCTGCGCCACGACTGGCCTCAAAGAGGCACAAATTTTAAAAACCATTGTTACCATTGTTAAAAACCATTATTCACTAACTAGCAGCCAGCTCGCGGCTTGGCACGCCTGAACTACGATATACTCCTATATATTTACTAATAAGAATTGTTTCGTGTTCTAATAACATTATCATTTTAAAGAACATATCCATATATTGAAAACTTACAACAGTTTAATAAAAAAAAATAGTAATGTTGTCAAATTAAATAGTTTATTTATCATTTTTTATGAACCAACAAACACTTAAAAGATGTTAAAACATGTTTAAATAAGATTGCCAAAATAGTATAGAGAAAACTGCACTTAAATAGATCAAGCTGGTATTGAGGTAAGCATGAATAAACGCACAAACGCAGCACACGAAACAGCCGATCCGACAAACACAAAATTTAGAAAATCATTGTTTTGGGTTCTATTACGTTGATATTTATCAACGTAAACGCCAACAATAGTTTTTTTTTCATATATTTTCCATGTACAGACAGCGATCAGTTACACTTTTATTTTATGTATATAGATATAGATTTTCATTTTATCGCTCTGGTAATGTTTTAATTTACATTTCTATAATTATAAATCTTTGATAGACTGGGACTACTTTAAAATAATATGGGAAATAAATCGTAATATAAATCGAGACGTTGTATCGACTTAATTACTACATCGATTTTTAAAAAGAAATCTTAATAATAAAAATAGAATTACACTTATAAGAATAACTAAATTATAATATTAGTCTATAACTTAGATAAATATGTTAAATACAGTCACAAATGTAAAACTATATCTGATTGACCGTCCATATCATACATTCATCCCTGTTCAGTGATCAAAGATAATAATCACTTTTACTTTGATCTCTTAACTATATGTGATGTTTTTGTAATCAATATCCAACATGACAATTACATATTAGAATTAGAATAAGGGGAAATTTCGTGATTAACTCTAAAAGACATAAATATGCCAAATCATGTTTTTTTTTCTTAAAATAGGAATACTAATGAAATAAATTTATAGCAGATTGAGAAACTGTTTCCCATTTTTCATCCAAGTTTTAAGACATTGCGATTTGAGTTACGGAAATATCGCCGCGCTTTATCTCGTTGTCAGATCGAGGAAATGAAAATAACTCATTCCCACAAGTGGAAATCGCACCCACAACATTTACAATTAAACAGTATGCCGCTGCACCATGATGATCTCCTAGTTTAGCACCCCACCTGATATATCTACAGTCAGTTATGTCAGTCAGAAACAAAAAAAAGTTCTTGCAAGCTAACATTAGTGTCACACAAGCTAAAAGTGTCACAAAACGGCAACGTGACAAAACAAAGGCGCTATTTCGTCGAGTCTGTAGGGCGCGTGGGTGTTCCGGCCATATGGCCGCGTCGAGTACAGGTGGATGCGAGTCAAGGTAGCGACTGTGAGATAACATTAATATTATGAAATTGTATTTTTTAAAAGCTATATATATAAATAAAATAATAAAAAAAGTATTAAAATCCCTTTTTTTCTTATTTCTATTGGAATTTTGAGAAAACTTCTCTTAGTGCTAGCCTAGTTACTGTATTTTAAATAACGTTTTCTTTTCATTCTTTCCACCTTTTATAACCTTGTATGAAATGTCAGAGGATTTTACAAACACAACCACCGAAATAGTGTGTGTTTATTTTAATTGTTTATTAAAAATTTGCATGAGTTATGTATGTACTGACAAGCTGTATGAGGAGAATAAGCGAATAATATAAAGGTAAAGAGAATAATAAATAAAATTGGTAATTCCAGTTAGGTTTCAATTAAATTCTGAACAAATACACGTAATTATTTGTTGCGAAAAAGGTAATAATGCACGTTTACCATTAAAAAAATGACTCAAGTATAATATTATTTATATATAATATTATTTGAGGCCAGTCGTGGCGCAGGGGCACAAAGTGTGACTGTAAAACCGACTGGTTGTGGGTTCGATCCCCACTCGAGAATATGAAATATTTACTTAAATTTATATTTCTATTTCTTCCCTCTGGTGTCGAGGCAAAGCGCGGCGTTAAGTTCTGCCACTCAACACGCAATGCCTTCAGAAAGTGGGGAACGGAGTGTCTTAACACTAGGTTCCCTCTGCCTGCCCTGCTGTGTGCGGGATACAGCGTGAAGCTGATTTACTTATTTACGTAATATTATTTAAGGTTTACTATTCAAAATCATTAAGCCATCGATTGATTAGGCGTTCGATTCTCCTGGGGAACTTTTTTTTTTCATGTCCTGCTGTGGTAAGAAGAGTAAAGTCAACACCGAATGTCTCGGAAAAGTGAGGAATACAGTATCTCAGCTTTATATTATTTACCCTATTATATCCGCATATTATATATACAGCATACAACTTGAAATTTTAATTACAATTTTTAACAAAAACCGACTTCAACCGGATTTCATAATCAGAACCTAACCAAACTTCCAATAAATAAAGAATCATTGAAATCGGTTGGCGTTATATTGAGTTATTCGTCCATTTGTGGTGCACATACTTAATGCAAATTTATCACTTAAGTGATTTGCTCATGGATAACATTGTCAGAAATGAACCAAATTAAAAAAGGGGCAACACATGGGGATACATCACCTTTTAAATAAAAAAAAGAATAATCAAAACAGCTTCACCCAGTCAAAAGTTCTGAGGTAAAAAACATTAAAAAATAAATACAATCGAATTGATAACCTTTTCCTTATGAAAGTCAGTTAAAGACATTTAATAGATTTATTGTGTAACATGTATATCTGTTATTATTGCTAAACCCTAAAACTGAACCAGTTTATAATATTTTCTTTTTTTAGTAAATGGATTTTATATCAAATAGTCAGCCATTACATCGTTCCAAATAATAATAAAATTTCTTTAATGTCAATGAACATACCTATACAGGTATCTAAAATAAACAAATAAATAAATCAGTCCCAGTCCAATCAATCAAAAACCAGTGTTAAGACACTCCGTTCCCCACTTTCTACCGAATCCTGGAGGCATCGCGTGTTGAGTGGCAGAACTCGGTCTCGGTCTCTGGCCGCGATACCAGAGCGAAGAAATGGAAATATAATAATAATCTTAAATATTATTACTACAAGACTTTATACATAATACTAAACATACTTGATACTTCAAGAAATTGCATAAGGAAGGCTCGTGGCGGTGCACCAAGAATATAAATGCCACGGCTATTGTTGGCGATTCCCATGTAGCGATGCAATCGCTCTAATTATATACGCTTCCGTGACTGTGTGTCAATTGTACGTCCACTTGTTGTGGTTGATGGACAGTGTGAGAAGTAATGAGAGTATTATAACCGTAGTACTGTAAACGTATTAAATATTTTCTTAATCCGGGCTTACAAATTACCAAAATACCACCATTGAAAAACGGTATGAAGCTGTCATGCCGCAGTGCAACAGTCTGATTGTAAAGGTCGTTGTGGTTGCGATTAATTACTGGGCACAATAAAAACATCTAAATTATTTTTATTTTCCTGCTCTGGTAGACTAAGCATGGCGTTGAATTCTGCCACAAAACTCACATCGTCCAATTTTCGATTGAACAGAAAGGGGGGAACGGAGTGGGATAAATCGTAATTTTTATTTTTTTTAATAATGTTGTCGGGAAGTAAAGTTTATTAGACCAGTCTTAAAATGGAGAAAATGGCAATTAAATTTCGGGTTAAGGCACGAATGCCCTAAATCAAAATTGTAAAATAAATGTTATATAAATTAACCCAAAAATATGAAATAAATGTTATATATACATGCTCTATATTAATTATAAAATAGTTTGTCCTTAAAATCATTATCCTCTAATCTTCGTAACTTTGTAACCCATAACCAAAACGAATAACAAAAAGCAACTACAAGTCTTACTTGGAAGTCTAAACCAGTACTTGACTTAATCACGACAGTAAGCTCTCGAGACAGTGCAGCGAAACCGGCTTGTTTATTATTCGGCATGTGTGCATCAAAGGCGGTTGCATGTTTTTGTTAGTCTTGGATCATGACAAAATATCATAATAACTTCCTACTTTGAGGGTAAATTTGTGTTGTTGGGATGTTCATAATATACAAGTTTGTTATACCAGGTCGAAACAACCAAATATTTTAAATATAAACATTTAAATAAAAATCAAATAAATCAGCTTTACGCTGTATCCCGCACACAGCAGGGTAGGCAGAGGGAACCTAGTGTTAAGACACTCCGTTCCCCACTTTCTGCCGAATTCTGGAGGCATTGCGTGTTGAGTGGCAGAACTCAACGCCGCGCTTAACCTCGACACCAGAGCGAAGAAATGGAAATATAAATTTAAGTAAATATCTCCTTGAATGGGGATCGAACCCACATCCAGTCGGTTTTACAGTCACACCTTGTGCCGCTGCGCCACGACTGGCCTCAAAATCATAAATAACTCATAAATATAAACATTTAATTATAAAAATTGGCTGTTCTTATCTGATTTTATCCTAGTCCATCCCATATCAGCATAAATGGGTGACATAAATCTTCCAAATCAAAGGGTGACAACTTTTGTCTCATCTACAATAAACATACAAAACAAATGATAATAGCAATATACCAGGATTCATAATACATTTTAGCTCCATACATACATACATACATATATTTAGTATATTTAGCACAGTTATGCAGTTCTATTCTCGGTCGGTTCCCGGTGAATCCAACCGGTTAGCGAGCAGTCTGAGATAATTGCCTACGTTGATGTCGCGAGTCCGACGGCGCTTTGTGATCCAATACTAGGACATCCTCAAATATTCCTATCCGTTTCATTTTACTTTATTTGTTTTGTAGCTATAAAGGAGTAGTAGTGGGAAGTGTTTGTATGAGGTGATTGAGAAGATTGCGGGTTTGACTTCGCCATGATAAGAAAAAACGTTAATATAATATGTATAAAACATTTTGTATTTTACTTTTGTAAGACAGTAGCCTTGATCAGTCACCCAATCCTCATTGTCTATGAAGTAGGCTGAAGAAGAACTGGCTAATTATTATTATTAAGATCTCTCTGATGCGGATGTTTGCAATTTAGCAGAAGTATAAAAAAAAATAAACATAGAAAATAAAACATTCTTCTAAAACCATCGGCATTCCGATGAAGAAATATTACAAGCCATTAAAATGTATTGATGATATCAATGGAAAAATAACTCTTAAGATTACGAAACATGTTCAACATAACATGTTATATTTCAGCGTCAGAAGTTGTTGGGAAAACGCTGAAAGCGAGAGGCCTGCTATGAGTCAGCGAGTAAAATTAGCAATGTTGTGAACTAACGCATGCTCTTTGTTTGAGAGAATAATTTATGTGCTGAAAAATTCAATTGAACAATATTTGGACTTTAGTAATTATTTATATTGTGGGACAAAATATATGTTGTGTAAACATATTAGAACAAGCATTATGCATACTTTCGAATTATTCTGATATTCTCATCTGAAACTTTTTAACTTAGTCCTTGATTGATATATAAATAAATAATATTTATGAAGTTATTAGACCAAACACAATTTTAGTCCACGAGGACTAAGATGAGCTTTGAATTTGCGTAAGTGGTGTGTATATAGTGTAGGTGTAAAGGCTACTCCAACATTAGAATAATAATATGATCTTTCATTTTCATTATTATTACACGTTTTAAATAAACTAATAAACCTGATCTTTAGGGGTTTCTGGCACTACTTTTCTTATCATCCACACAAATGCAAAGCTCAGCTTAAGCCTCCATACATACCCTCCGGAACATCCTCATTCGCGTATATGACTTTCCGTCAGTTGCGTTTTTGAAGAATAACCGTGGTCTCCCATTTTTATCTAACACTTATAGCCTTAGCCATATTTATAAAAAATCATAATTTTAAGTAAAAGTAAAATTTATATGTCCATATATTTTTTCCCTATAAGCAACATTAATTATTTTCAAGAATTAACCAATGTATAGACAACTGATCGTACTGGCGACCTTTTGCGGTTTAGATTGATACGTAGCCTACTATATAATAGAGAAAATGATATGTGTTATAAATGAATATATTTTTAGCAGTATCCTGCATATAGCAAGATGCATATCCTAGAGCTAATCAAGCGTTAAAACACCGGAGTGTTTGTCAGGAGGGAACGGATTCCCTACTGTTTTTAACATATATTAGCAAATAAATAAGGAAGATTGTTTTTTTTTTATTTCAATGTTAATCATGGAATTCAACATTAATTGCAGAGATATTTTCTGTGTTTATTAATTAAATTTTACATCCCCATCATACCTTGTGATGATACTACAGTCTTTACTTTCTGTTCGCATAAAAACATTGTTCACTTAATACCTAATAACAGACTCTAACATAAATTAAATTCACTTGTCCAATTGGAATTTGTTTCTTAAGACCATCGTAATTACTCCAAGACTATATAGACTCAATGTAGTTATCAATTTTCTAAAAATTTTGTTTAAAAACACCTAAGCGACCTTCCCTTCGACACGTGAAGGGCGTCGAGTACATAAATAGCGTGGTCAGTTCGCAGTTGTAAAACGGATGTGACCATTGTAACGCAGCCCTAATTACCCTAGAAACTGTGGGTATCATGTATGAGATGTTTCTTGATACTAATGAATGATGTAACTGTTGATGTGTTATTCTTTAACTTTATTTTTTGCAATTTATTTTAAATTAGCATCATGAATACATTGAATTTCGGCGGAAAGAGCTGAACCGTAGTGTCTTAATGAGAACGGAGTATCTTAACACTAGTCCCAGGCTTTGTCTGTTTACCCTGTTATGCGCGAACACAGAGTAAAGCCAGAGCTCCGTCAGACCCAAGCTACAGGCATGAAGTGCGCTTTCCTCTCAAATTCAAGACATTATGTTTTAATTGAATTAAAGATTTGAATGCTAGGTTTATTTATTTGTATTTTCAAGTATTTATTACACTTTGCTGTAGTAGATTAAAGAGAAAGGAGTAATTTATTTTTCTATTGAGAAATCAACAAAAAAATATTAACTAAGTTCAGTAACTGTGAGCATCAAAGCATATCAGATCTGAATCAAGCTATCTCAGATAAAATGCCACAATATTCTTAAGTATAAATAATTCTAGGCTATCTGAAACTTCCTATGTATATATAATAAAGGAATTGAGAAGAAATTCTGATGAAAGGATTTCAGAAAATCATTGACGAAGTCTTTCATTATTTTACAAAGAAAATTTCTTATACTCAACTCAAGTGCCAGTACTTGAAGGTTAATAAATTGACGCGATGTTACAGTTCATAAAATATTGGCCATTATTCTGATATGACTTCATTTCTGAACAGCTGTTTAGTTTCCTGTCTATATATTTAAATGTAGTTTGCTTATTTTAATTAGTGTGAATTGATTGATAATTAATTAACGTTAATAAAACGTTAACGTTAATAAATATGCAAAGAAAATTAGTTATAAATTTCTCTCTTTTAGTACAAATTACAATATATTTGAATTTTTCTGAATAAATCTAAATGCCAAGAAGTGAGTGAATAAGTGAGTCTTACTGGGTGCTTACTATAAGTAACACTTTGTTATTTGTTTATGTAATTGTATTTCAATTGCTTTCAAATTATTATTTATTTAAAAAATAACCAAATGATTATGTGTAATATAGAAAAATATTTTTCTATTGATGTAAGTCAAGAAGGCTTAAGTTTTATAACAACCATGTAATATAAAATAGGCAGCTATCTTCTTTATCCATTACCAGTAAATTGAGTATTTACAATAAAAAAAAACTTTTATCATTTGATTAGAAAAAGATTAATATTCTTTTAATTTTCTCTATACAGAATGGACACATTCTTTATAAAGCTATAGTAGTGTGACAGATAATATGAGTAAATCAAACAAA
Organism: Heliconius erato x Heliconius himera; assembly: GCA_013421005.1. NCBI lineage: Eukaryota > Metazoa > Arthropoda > Insecta > Lepidoptera > Nymphalidae > Heliconius > Heliconius erato x Heliconius himera. The sequence goes on along the minus strand of JAATLQ010030999.1, from coordinate 29,188 downwards.
TCAAGAAACATAATTCATATTAGCAGTAAAGTATGAATAGAATTAAAAACCCAAGGTGTCATATTTTATTATACCATAAAAATAGAACATAGTCACTATATTGTCATGTAGGTGGAGATGAGTATAAATTATGTTTCATCTTAAGATTTTTTCTTATAAATATAACATGTATATTTAAAAATTTTCATGCCATTCTGGCACAGCAACACTTCTGACTGTGAACCAAACATATAATTAATTTGAGGGGAATGAATTACTATTAGTCTCTCACACGAGGCCAGTTAAGGAAAAGGGCCACAAAGTGTAACTGTAAAATTGACTGGTTGTGGGTTCACTTTGACTCGAGAAAACAATATATTTATTTAAAATGTTACACCATTCAACATGCAATGTCTCCAGAATTAGGTGGAAAGTGGGTAACAGAAAGTCTTAACACTAGGTTAACTCTGCCTACCCTGCTGTTGTTTCCTCCTTTGTTTTTTTTCTTCTTACACTGGTAAGAAGAAAAAGTGTGACTTCCAACACTCTAAACACAATATTTCAAAAATTGAGCAGAAAGTGGAGAGCAGAGTGACTTAACACAAGGTTACTTCTGCCTGCTAGGCTAAAATTATGTTAGTAAATGCATGAGACATCTTAAAATATTTACTGGAACTTGATTTTCCATTTTGCATTACTTTAAGGCAATGCAAAATTGTTTTTTTCTTTTTGAGATATTTTATTATTATGGAGAATGGAATATAATGTCGCTGCCTACCATTTCAAATAAAGGAAACAGTTGAAAATGTTATAATAACTTTACCATAACTTTTTTTTTTATATTTTGAAACTGTTTTTCTTGTAATATATAATTATTTTAAGTAGAAAGTACACCATAAACCATACTAGTTAGCATTTAAAGCGTAAATTTATTACAGAGGCATTTCAAGAAACATTATTTTGGCCATAAAAAACACCTTTCGTAGAGTATGTCAATGCCAAATTTAGTGATTTCGATGTGTTCAAGATAAGTTTACGACGATGACATAATGCAGGAACGTGATAATGTAAGCAAACATAAACAATAAAAATTAGTTTACGCCCACGCAGAGTAAATTAAAATTTTATACTAAGATAAAATATTTTTGTTTTTTAATAGTTTTGTTTATATATTTCGTAACTAAAAATATAAATATGGCCTACATATTTTATAGTTTACGAGTTTTATAAAATAAAAACTTTGTATGCTCTATCGTCATATAAAATAAAAACACACAAAACAAAAAAAATAACACACTTTATAAGATAAAGTAACGATCTTATAAGAGGTTAATTGGAATAAAATCGAGAGTATAACTTCTATAAATAGCATGACTCACCTGTTGAGCCACCGGCTCCAAAATACTTTCAATGATCTTTGTGTGGAAGACCGGCATGATTGCTTTTTTTAACACATAAATACCATTAAAAAGTAACACAACACGGCATTTACGATATTAATAATAACACAAAAAAAACGAGAAACACAACCAAACAACGCGGCCAACTGAAAAATACTGTGTCAAAAAACGCGATGAAATTTTAACGAGAATACTGTCAGTGTCAAATGTCTGATGTGGTATTGTCGGCTGTTCCGTTTAACGCTTGCTGCAAGTTAACAAATAAGTTAAGTAAAGACCTGTTAAGTTAAGTTAAGTAGTACTTTAACAAATGGTTTTTATGTACGGTGCGGTGGTGTTAATTCATTTTAATCATAACAAGTTGTATATTTAATATTTTAGTTTCTTCGTTCTGGTGCCAAGTCAAAATCGTAGTGTTGAGTTCCGCCACTCAACACGCAATGCCTCGGTAGAAAGTGGGGAATGGTGTGTCTTAAAACTAGGTTCTCCCTGCCTATACTGAGACTCCGTTCACTCGAGGGAATAGGGAACGGAGTCTCAGACACACACATTTATTTAATTGGTTTAGTATATTCAGTAAGTAAAAAATATGTAGTATTTTTGTATTTAAGTTATGGAAGACGAACAATAAAAAAACATATATATGTATTTAAATCTTTTATTATCTTAGACTTAAGTAATCATTTAAGACTATTTCAAGTAAATTCTATTAAGTCTTTAATACGTGCGAAGGGTTGTATTAAATATAACAATACATAAAGAAAATTGTAAGCTTTGATCTATTTGAATATTAATTTAATAATTAGATAATTTACCCACTAAGTAAAATTGACTAGACGTTCACATTACAATATATACAGTAAAAGTAAAAAATAAATATATAAAAAAATGTTTAAATATTTACAAGAGAATTAACAGTTAAGAAATGTAGACTATTTCGATATTTCATTTACTTTCTATAAGTGAGGTGTTAAATTTTGTTACCTAACTAACAATGCGTCATACAAGCATGTACTTTAGAACGGAGTGACGTGACATTAAAACATTTTTTATCTCATAGCCCTTACAGAGCAAACTAATTAAAATATAATATCAATATTTTAATAGTACCTGATAAAAAATATTTAAATTTATTAAATTGAATATTTCAACCAATTTCAACATAAGGTAAGCCGGTTAAGTTTACACATTAATCAATAAATATTATACAATACAAATAATGTTAGAAGCTCTGATTATTTTTTTTTACACATTTAGAATAATTCACAAGGAAATGCCATACAAAAATTGTTTGACATGTAAAAATTTTTGTACAATATTTCAATCGTTATTTCATTAATATTATGCTTATCGACCATATTATATAACAACATAAACACAACAAATTGTGCACATTACACTAATATTAGAAAAATGGAGATTCTTTTTGAAAATCGCCTAGATCGCTAAGAGTCCTAATAATACTATTAGGTACCTCAATATTTATGCCTACAATAAAATCTAACACTAACGTTAAAATGTACAATTTATTTAATAATTTAATTTATCTTAAGACCCGTGTTCGAACTTGTGACCTCCGTTTTATATGGAAGAATTTTATAACTTTAACAAATATTTTTATGCTTATCTGTGGCAATTTTTTTATATAGATGTTTTTATTTACTTTTTTTTATATTGATGAGAGAATTTTACCAAATATCCAATGTTTTTACTTCCCAAACAGACAAATAAATTACCTCTATCTACTCAACTCAAAATCTCAAGCTCCACAAACTTTACTCAAGTCAAAGGTAACGAAAGGTAAGTAAAGGTAATCTACAAATATTCAACAATATCACACTTAATAGATATATTAGGGCAACTGACCCCATAATTTAAATTAAGTCCGTGAGGTTGACTCTTATGTCTTTCTGTTAATAATTTATGAAAAATTGGTAAAATGGCGCATTCAAAGAGTTCCGATTCAGAGCTGGCAGTGTACATTTTCCTCTCTGCTGATTCCTGTCGTTTGTCTCGACTATATGTCGAGGATTTACGGTCGTCGCGTTTTTTGGTTGTTTTGTTTGGTGATTCTGTGAAAGAGAGGTGTTTTTGTACATTTGTAGTATAAATGAATTTATTATTTTAAAATATATATAAAAAGGACCCTTTTATTACCTGAAAAAGTAGGTACTATAAAATAATTGATGATTAGACTAGAATAAAAAAATATAGTTAAAAAAGTGAATTGGTTTAAAATAAAATATTTAATTTAAATAGATAGATAGCTGATAGACACTTTTTTAGTTGTGTTCCGTTGGTCTTCTTAGGCCTTCCATATGTTTAATTATAAAGAGCAAAAAATTAAATTAAATAATATCCTACCAAAATGGCATTCTAAGAAACACACAAAAATACTCACCAGACTTGTGTCTCGACGCAACATTCGGACTGCTCTTGTGGTGGTCAGGCCTGCTCTGGGCCTGGCTCAACCGCGGGGAATCCCCAACCCCTTTAGCTCTCTTCAAAGGCTCCGCTTCTTGCCTCAATCTCTTCGACGGAGAATCTTGTCCCTTACTAACTCTTATTGTATCGGGATCTTGGATTCTTTTAGGGGATTCCGGTTTTTTAGTGATTCGAATAATGTCCGGATCTGGTTTCAAATCTTTGGTTTCTGGTATCGGTTCTTGTATATTTTCAGGTAAAGGTTTAGGTTGATCTTCTCGTCTTCTTTGTGTTTGTTCTCGTTTATTTTCCCTTTCTTCTTGGTATGTTCTCATCTGGAAAATCGGTATAGTATGTGTTTAAAATACAATAACCTTACAAATAATATGTATGTCTATATATTTTTTAAATAATTCTGTTAGGTTTAACTAATCCATATAAGATTGAAGTTCCAGATAACTTCAATCGGTGTATAGGTATAGTTCGTTCAAGAGTCAAGATCAAGCATAAGTCAATATTAGAATCTAATTCTGAGCAGTTTTCTCATAATAATAAATCAATATATATTAAAATTAATTAAAATCTAAATGTGATTACAAAATACCTGAGCAGCAGACTGTCTCCTCTTCATTTGCATCTGATGTGGAGGAGTGCTCACTGGCTGCGGGAACTCTGAACCGCGACGCTATGAATTAAAAAAATGCACTTAATACACTAAGTATTACAGTTTTATTTATGTAGAAATTATCATTGATTTACAAATTTTATTATATTTAATTAATACTAATAGATATTGCAACCCCTTATTATATGTGATAAGTCACTTGGTTTTCACTTTTATTTATATTTAAGAGAAATTGGTAGTAGTGTAAGAAAACCTTATATTTTAAATTTTGTGCGATAACTATGTCTTAGGCTTAAAATCATTATATAAAAATTTTACAAGTTTGATGATTGTGTCGTAAATACATTTATTATATAGATATTCCAATGAATTTATAGCATAAATAAGAAAAAATCATATTTCATCACTTACTTTCGACAACCGGTCCGTCATCCGCAGAGTATCAGCGTCTCTATAGCCTTCTGGAGTGCTGACGCGATTCGTGCCAACTGTAAGTAGAATTAAAAAATACTTAAAATATATAGAAAATGAATAGCAGTGAACAAAATTAGGTCACATAAAAATATCTAAATATTTTAGATTTATTACTATAGTGTAATAACGTAGGTTCAATTTAACGATAGATGTTCTTTTATTTTTCAAAAAGTTATAAATCTCCGTTCTCTGTGTACCGAATTACTCGGATTCTCGGGACATTTAGTGGCAGAACCTGGCCTGTTTAGTGGCAGAACTCAACACCGTGCGACGAAATAATTGGTTATCGCAAGTGCGAAACCCAAAACCAGCGCGTTTGCAGTAAGACGCTGTGCCTCAAATGCCTCTAAATAGAAACAATTTAGACAAAGAGAGACCAGTCGTAGCGCAGCGGCACAAAGTGTAACTGTAAAACCGACAGGTTGTGGGTTCGATCCCCACTTGGGGAGATGAAATATTTACTTAAATTTATATTTCCATTTCTTCACTCTGGTGTCGAGGATAAGCGCGGCGTTGAGTTCTGCTAGTTAACACGTAATGCCTCCAAAATTCGGCAGAAAGTGGGGAACGGAGTGCCTTAACACTAGGTTCCCTCTGCCTACCCTACTGTGTTCGGGATACAGTGTTAAGCTGATTTATTTTTTATTTTTTTAGACAAAGACAAGTCTTTGGCTACAGTAAAGAAAAAATGAAAAAAGTTATGTTATATAATAAAAGATAATACGAATCATTTTAAATTTTTCAAATTTCAAGTTTTCAGTAGTATCTATTTATAAATAGGCTTTTTATTTCAATGTAGACTACATACCGTGATTGATTGAGGCGTTTGATGCTCTTCTGTCCATACTCTTAGTATCACTTTCTCTGAAACGTAGATTTATATTTGTATATAAAACTTAGAAGCCAGTCGTGACGCAGAAGGACAAGCGTGTGACTGTAAACGCGACAGGTTGTGGGCACGATTCCCACTCAAGGAAAGTTAATATTTATAATTACCATTTTCTCGCTCTGGAAACTAAACAAAACGGGGCGTTGAGTTCCGTCACAGAATGCCTCCAAAACTCGGCGAAAAGTGGGGTACAGAGCATCTCAACACTAGGTTCCTAGGTTCCCTCTGCTTACCCTGCTATGCACGGGATACAGCGTAATGTTTTTTGTATACAAAAGCTATACATGCGGCCCCCGCATGGCCTAATGTAAATAATTAAGAGTCATAACACATTTTAAGTACCCGAGGTAGTTCAGACTGCAGGTTCAGCCGGCTATATACAAAAAAACGATTAGCACAATGTAACATAAACATGATCTTTCAGGCTAAATATCCTAATTTATAACGTTTATAACGTATGTACAAACATACGTTTAGTACCTATATATTTTAATATTTTCATGATCCTTAGAGAAATAACACAAAATTTATGATTTATAGCAAATTTGTAGCATATTATAATATTTATCTTTCTTAGTACCTGTGATGGTGAGGCGACGACTGTTGTTGGCGACTTTTTTCCGAAACACTTCTTTGCATCGGAGAATGAGCATGAGCTGAAAAATCAAATTAATTTAATTAAAATTATTTAAAAAAACTGAAAAAAATCATGTAGGTACATATATTACATACAATGTATCGCTTGACCAGTTCTTTAACATTGGGTTTCAGCAATTTTACTAATAGCTTTCTTCTTTTTTACAAAAAATACTCTTGATACGAAAAATATATATAAATAATATTTACTAGTCGTCGGTGACTTCTGGCAAGTATACTGGAACGTGTTAGTGTCCCACAAATCACTTTGCACTACTATGAAGTTCTCCTTTTTTCTTCGCTCCGAATCTTTTCTTTGACCTGAAAAATATAAATAAGAACTAGTATTAAGAAAAAGAACCGGACCAGCGCGAGTCGGGCGCGCCCACCGAAGGTTCCGTACAATTAGTGCGTCATAAAAAAATAATAAAATATGTATTGGAATATGCACACCAAGCCCTTTCATCTGATACCCTACTTGAACTATCTAAATTTTCCCCCCTTTAAGGCTATTATTTTTAGAATTTAACCACAAAAACTTTTTTCCTGAACCTATACTACCTGTAGATGCAGGCTTTTATTTTTTTTATGGAAAAGTATAAGGCAAACGAGCGTTTGGGTCACCTGATAGTGAGTAAGTGACTACCGCCGCCCACGACACCGTCCAACACCAGAGGAGCTACAGGTGCGTTGTCGGCCTTTAAGGTGGAGATAGACGCGCTTTTTTTTTTGAAGGTACCGATGTCATATCGACCTGGAAACACTGCCGTGGGTAGGCCATTCCACAGTTCCGTGGTGCGTGGAAGGAAGTTCCTACGAAACCGCACAGTAGTTATTGCCACGTATCCAGGTGGTGTGGATGATATTTCAGCTTATGGCGTACTGTGCGGTTAGAAAATTCGGCGGCAGGTAATAGGTCAAATAGTTCTTCAGAACACTCCCCATGATAAATGCGAGAGAGAACGCACTATAGCCATAGTAAATTTTATAATTCTAGGTCAACCGGAAACACCCTCATTAATTTTGATTCCCGTTTATAGAGTTGGAATACGCGTTTTGAGATATAAACGGCCATATTTTTTGTTTTAGTAAATGTAGAAAAATGATTTTTTCAGAATATCAAGGGACCATTTAACAGACCAGACAGACAAACAGGCAGATAGGCAGAAAAAATAAATTTTATAAGAGAAAGTGATCTTATAAGATTATTTTTTTCCTTAAGAGGTACGAAACCTTAAAAAAATACTCTTTCAAAATTTAAATACTATAATTCAATTAGGAATAAAACAGTAAAAGTAGAAATCGAATTCATTCCCATCGCTGGTACTGTAGAATCAATTATTTGTTTCTACAGTACGTACATTAGTAGACGTTATCGTCTTTACAACGATTGATGTTTTCGGAACATTTTTTCTAAAACGTTATAGTGACTATTAACGTTAACTTACAAGATTTTCTTCTTTCGGCAGAAGAGTAGTCGTGATCGATGTCTAGTATATCTTCCGGTTCTTGTTTAGGTTTTGTGGTAGGCACATCTCTGTCTTGCCCTTAAAATATTAGAATAAATATTAAAATAAAATATTTTTGAGCTTTAGAATATATAGAAAGTAGTTTCTACATATTTGGTTTTGAGAACGCACTATTCTACTTATTTCAATAAGTTTTTTATGTACAATTATACATATGTATTCCTATATATTAAAAAAAAACTAGTAAAGTGCGGGTTGGACTTGTACATCGAGGATTCCGATTTTCCTAACTGCTAAAGGCAGGTTATATTTTTCGCGCGTATCTTGTATGTATGTAATATGTATGTAATATTCTTTATTACCTCGTATCTCCAGAACCGCTGAACTGATTTACATAATTAAGGTATCGTTAGATTCGTCTTAACAGCCCAAGTGTTCTTAAATATGTGACGTTAAAAATGGACTTAGTAAAAAAAAATGCTTTTTCCAATATCACAATATGGGTATCAAATTCAAGAGCTCAATACAAGGATTTCAAAAAGATGTATCATGATTTACATTATAAATTTTTCTTTTCATAATTCTAATGAATCCTAACAAAAAAGAGAAAAATAAAAAAAAATATTTAAAAAAACAAAAACCTCGACTGCCCAAAACTAAAAAGAAAATAACAAGCCCCATGATTTATTAGGATTAACAGTTGGGACCTATAAGTAATTCCTCAATCAATAAAGGGATCCCTACTGTTAATCCTTAAAAATAAATCCTGTTTAAATATTTTTTTATCACTTCTCGATTCTTTTTCTTTATTTGTATTGTCAGTTCTAATATTATGCCAAAATTTATAGCTGTAGGTCCACTGGAAGTACCCTATACATTTTGATTACGCGATAATTTTCAAACAAAGTGCATCAAAAACAAAGCAAAAATTGTTGGGCTGACTTAGAAATTTGATTTGATCTCGAGATAAATAATCTTGGCACATGGACAGACGGGTAATAAAGCTCTCTAGCCAATTTTTTGTTACTTTTTTTTTCTATTTTTTAGTTTCACTCTGTGTCTAATGTTAGTTACTCGGTTTCTTAGTTAGAAATTGCGAACTTTAACGCCACGCTTTATATTATTACCAGAACAAGAAAATGGAAATACTTGATTCTTTTCAGTGCAAATTGGACCCATAATCGGCGATTCGAACTAGATTTGAACAAAAATATATCAAAATCTCTTACCATTGGTCTCAGCCAGCACGGCCCCCGCGCCGGCGCTGGACATGCGGCGGTGCGCGCGCGGCGCACTCTTCACGGGCTTACTGTCCGCTGGTTTTGTTGTTTTCTTTTGCAACTCTGGTGTCTGTTGATTGATCATAAACATTTTATTATAATTGTTTTGTTTACAAATTATTGCAATTGTACGTATTGCACTTTCAAATCATAAGTATTTTGTATCTTGTCATCTTATATCTTTCGTATTGTGTCTCAGTAAATGTTCTTTATTTTTAACGTATTTAAAATGTTATTCCACACTTAGGAAAGAAAAATACTTATAAAAATTTGAACGTAGCGGGATTTGAACTTGCGCCTCTTGGAAATCGTCATACGCTCTCATCAAGCTACGTCGACAACACGTCTTAACACTAGGTACCCAAGGTCCTTCTGCCTACCCTGCTATGTGCGGGATATAGCGTGAAACTTTAAAAAGTCAAAAAGTATTTAATTTACCTTGTTAACTTTAGGTGTGGCTGCTTTCGTGTACAAAGAGTCTTCGCTCTTCAAAGCAGGAACAGATTTTACTTCTATTTTAGCTGTTTCTGTTTTGGGTTTCGTTGGTTCTGGTGGTTCCTGATCAAGCAATATCTTCAATATTTATATTAATACTAAACTAAACTAGCTTCACGTTTTATCCCTAGCGGGGCAGTCAGAAAAACGGAGCCCCAAGCATCTAAGCAAGTACTTTTGAAGTTTTGATACTGTGTTTTTCAAGGTCAACCGAAGTCTCTCTCTACTCCTCTTACCGCTCACTTTTCCGTCATAAATCTTTTTTGCCATGCTATATTTATATTAAATTAGGATTTATAAATATATTTATCTTTTCAAAGATACATGTATATGACTATGAGGCCAGTCGTGGCACAGGGGCACAAGCATGTAATTTAAAATAATAATAAAAAATGTTTAGATTGGAACTTAGGTAATGCGTTTATTCATTTTATCATAATTTAACAAAACAAACCTCAGTAGACCATCCATATGGTAGTTTAGCAAGTTGATCTTTCTCCGGCACGGCTTTGGAAGATGGCGGACTTGTGTAGTCCAAGTGATTTTTGAAGGAAACATTCTTAGTTTGTTCCTTTTTAGGCTCTTTTACTTCTTTCACTGGTTCCGGAGGCGCTGAGGGTTTTGGTCTGTAAATAAATTAGATAAGGATATAATAAATAAAAAAAATAGAAGACCGTAAATTTATTTTTTTATAGTGTAAAGTTACTAATTTACTATTTAATAATAAATTTACGTACTATGTAATTAAAAAAATCTACGAACTTATCGACATTTTGCTGCGTCTGCATACCGATATACTCTGTTTCAGCCCCCGCAGAAGCACTGAGGCTGCATACCGACGTGATGTCGCTGGTCTCTGCAACGGGGTACAAATCTATAACAAGGTTTATTGTATATATTATATAAGTTCTTGTTTTGGTTATTTTGTATGGGGGAAGGTAGTGATTTTACTTTGTTACTTATAACTTTAAAGAGGTTTAAATTTGAACCTCTTCAAAAAGTTAAGATGAATTGATATTTATGTAAATCTTTGTAGTTATTTAATTGTCATAAGTAACATTAGTGTATTATGTGATTTAATATCTATTATTTATGTCAATTTTGCCTCGCTACCAGGGAGAGGAAATCAAAAAAAATAATATCCAATTTCATCGGGAAGCAAATCCAAAAACTGTCGCATTTATAGTCAAATACTTGTGCTCCTGCGCCACGATTGGCCTTACTTATAATAATTAATCAGATAGTATCATCGTTCTTCATAAGTTTCTCTGGGTATTATAATCTATTAATTAATTAGATCAGAAATAAATGGATTAGTGATTAGGACTTGATAGCATCATTGCCATCACTGCGTCAATGGTCATTGGTCAGTGATTGAAAGTTCTGAGTTTATTCTTTATTTTATACAGAGATGTACGGTTTACGTACAGATTTTTATATAGCTGACAACACGACCTCGTTTATGACACATTAGAACGAAATATATTTAAGTCTATTATTTGTACGATTAAAAGGCAGTTGACGGACGGCTCTAACCGCGGATTAACATCCAACTTAAACTTAAACTTTGTAACTAACTTAATAAACTTTTACTCGCTAATCCTGTAGTTTATATCAACTCAAATCTACCACGAGCCATACAAGAGACGTGTTTTTTTAGCTTGACGCTGTATCCCGCACATAGCAGGGTAGGTATAGGGTATTTGCGAACCACTTGGAGACATCTCTATTTCCTCCGAATTTGGAAGGCATTGCGTGTTTAGAGGCGAATCTCAATACTGCACTTTGATAGATCTGCTTTGGGTATATCATTAAATTTAGGTAGTATACAGTAAAAGTTTAATCAGTTCCTTAAGAAATATGAGCAATATATTCTTTTCCAGGTGTATAAAGAATACTTATTATGAAAACAATCATTAATTATATTTTAAATTGAAATAATTAGAACTTGTTATATTTACTTTTTTTGCAATATTTTTTAAATGAAAGGCGAAAAATGGATTTAAAAAACGTAGATGTAACTATATTAAGACGTTAAACATTTAAAAATATAATATAATATTTTCTTACCCGGATGACTTAAATTCTCCCTTGGAACAGGTAGTCGAGTGCGCTGCGTCGCTGGCGACTTGGAATCTCTAGTGGACGACTCGGAGCTGGCGTCACTGCCTAGTTTACTTAATAACATCTGTAAATATAAAAGTAAGGTACTCTTGCGAAGTAATATAAAATACAAGTTTAATTGTGTTCGCTGACCTGCAGCTCGTTGTCCTTGGCCTGCAGCGTGCGCCGGTAGCGGTTGTTGTACTGGCGCAGCTCCTTGAGGCGGCGCTCGAGCTCGGGGCCCGGCGAGCGGCACTCGTGCGGCGCGGCGGGCCGCAGCGTGGCGCGGATGCGCGCGCCGCCGCCGCCGCCCGCGCCGTTGCGGCGCAGCTCCACCAGCTGTCAATGGAGTGTTACAACTATTTTTAAAATATGGCAATTTCACGAATAAAGTGCTACAAAACATTTACTTTTTATCCAAGCAATGATTACTACTTAGACAAATACAAATATATATTTTTTTCTCATCAAAGTAAAAAACCTAGTTAAATAATTGTCAAGAAAATAGTGAGTTTGGGCATGAATAGGTAAGGAAAAACAAGTGAAAAGACGAAGTATAAATTCTTCACTTTCAATTTAGAAATATGGCGTAGTGAGTAATGAAACTCCGGGTTACTCGTCTATTAAACCATACTATAGCCATAACTATATTTTTTAAACATATAAAAATTCAATAAAATACCAAAAATTTCACAGAAATGCACTCTAATATTTAAATTTAATTATGTTATAAATAAGCTCATTAAACATGTATTTGATATTTTCATTTCCTTGCTCTGGTAACGAGGCAAAGCACGGCGTTGAATCCCGCCACTCAAAATGCAATACTTCCAGAATTCGGCGGAAAATGGGGTACACAAGTGTTTTAATGAGATCGTAGTTTTAACATTAGTTTCCTAGGTTGAAGTCCCATCTGCCTGCCCTATTATCTTCGGAATTTTAGTATATACGTTTTCTTAATAGGTATTTTTCTTTCTTAAGTGTGGAATAACCCTTTAAAAATGTTAAAAATAAATTAAATTAATATCTTACCTTTGGTACAAAAACCAAACACAAAGTGGCGGTTGTACAGAAAATGATGAATATTGCGATCAACACGAACAAAGCATCTTTATGATCAGCCAACACCTGTAAGATTATATAGAACTTTTTACGTCTTTTCCATATTTAACAAGATATACGTATAGCGACGCTCAGTTCTCCACTTTCCGCACAACAATTTTTCAACAGGAAGTATACTAATAAAAATTGTATGCACTCATTTGGTATGAAATAAACTACAAATATAAGTTTTTGTTTTTTTTTCTATAAAATATCTGTAAATTTTCACTTTTCCCATTTTTCCTATATTTGTATTTTAACTTCTCACTCCAAGCCAAATTTCAAAGTGAAGAGCCATAGGTTATATAGGCCAGCTATAGGTTTTGATTACACTACGAGTTTTATAAAAAAGGCAACAAACATTATTTATAAATGTTCGTATCTTTTGATTGTGTTGACTAAAGTTTAAAGATTTTTTCTGTGCTCCAAGGGACTGCATACCAGAATATTTGAAATTTTTGAATATTAATTTCTGCTTGATATCTCACCGTAATCTCTAGATAAATGATCCTGAGGAAAAATAATGTGATCCTGTAAGGTTTTTTTGCTTTTGAGATACGGAAACCCGAAAAGTAACAATTCGTTTCATGATAATACAAATACAACATTTAGAAGTATGTGTAATTCAGATTCTTATATTGTATTACATAATTACTTAGTTACAGCTCAACCAAATGAAAGTGTTAATAAAAGAAACAATCTTACCAAAGCAATAGGAGCTCCCATAATGCACATAATAAGGACATTATAAACGGAAAGCCCAATATGCTTAGAGTCGTTCAATGCTGGAATCGAGACGTGACGAGTTTCCCACGCCAGGAAAGCGCCGAACACCTGGTAAAATATCACAATATTTGTTATTTTACTTTTTGTTAGGCTTTTGGCAAAGGCTTAGAAAGAAAGCACAAAACATATAAAGTATAATATCTGTAAACCGGTTCCCTGGGAATCCCAGGTCAAATGGCTAGACGTCGTACTAGATTCGAAATTCTCCTTCCGACCGCACATCACGTATGTCAGAAACAAGGGTAGATCCATCATGAGCAGGCTGCTAATATATTATATAAACTTACCAACAAAAGTCCTTTATAAGCGTATATAGCTCCTATGAAGATGGGCATACGTTCAGACTGACAGTACTCGTTCTCTTGCACTATCACTATGTCTTCACTTGTGGGATGCGGCTATAAAAGAAAAAGTGAAACATTTATGTGTATATTGCTAGTAATGTAATGATGCTGTAGAGAAATACATCTGTCTGTGACTATAGCACTTTAAGTATTTATAAAAAAATGTATGTAGACTAATGTAAAAATCAGCTTTACGCTTCATCCTGCACACAGCAGGGTAGGCAGAATGCTAAGATACTCCGTTCCACATTTTCCGACGAATTTTGGAGGCACTGTGTGTCGAGTGGTGGAAGTCGACCCACTATAAAACCCACAATCAGTTACTTTTACAACAGTCACACAGTGGTGCCCCTGCGCCACGACTGGCTTCAATATAATGGTCTGGCTAATATATTTTTATAGTATTTAATAAAAAAAATAAAACATTTTTAAATTGTCCATCATTATGTAATTTCTCTCTCTTTTTGCTCTGCTGATATTTGAGTGGTATTTAAATTTATAAAGGTACGGACGTTTGTTCTACTTTCGTGCACAAACTACTGATCAGATTAAATCAGATTAAAACATACAAAATATGTACATATTTTGTGTTTGGGGGCTATAATATAATAATAGTTTAAAGTGGGCGAAGTCGCGTTTGGGACGCTAGTAAAATATGAAAGACAAATCCTCACATAGGCCTCCATCTGCTTGGTAGCTCGGTAGAAGGGGTCCGATACCTGCCACGTGGTCATGATCGCGAAGTCGACGCACAGCAACACGCCCACAACCATGAACAACTGGTAGTCTTTTATTACCTGGGAATATTTTTTTTTATTTTCACTTGGATATTTTGGTTGTAATAGAATAATCTATAGATGAAGAGACAATGATTAAATACTTAGGTTAAGTTAATTACTGAGATTCTGTTTGTGTATTATATCTGTTTGGATTTCATTGTGGAACTCAACGCCGCGCTTTGCCTCATTACCAGAACGAGGAAATTAAATATTTTATTTCCTCCAGTGGGAATAACACCCACAATCTGTCTCTTTTACAGTCACACGCTTGTGCCTCTGCACCACGACTGGTATTTTCAAACATATTTAGAAAATTATTTAAGCAAGGCAAAAATCTAATGTAAAAAGCACAAAATATTTAATAGCCAATTTTCACTTACTTTTTACTACTGCATCAAATCTCAACAAAAATATCAACAACAATAAAACAAAAAAAATCGGTGAAAAAATAATGTGAACTTACTTAGTCATTAATAATAATAAAAATGACAAACCTTCTTATTCAATTTAACATCTGTAAATATAGAATGCACTCTCCAAGTCTTAGAGAACATTGCCCCGAACGCGAGACTGAAGCCCGCCATTAGAAGCCACGCTCGCGCCGTGCAGATGTACGGGAAAGCAGCTGGGTTAGAGTATTAGATCAGATTAGTGTTTTTTAATATTGTAATCATATATTAGAATTTTGAATTATTTTATAGGACATATGATAAATATTATAAAAAATCGTTTTGGTATTTATATTATGAAAAGACAATTGGTAATAAAATGAAGTGATAAGTGTGATTATTATAATAATATATTTGGTAACATTCTAAAATTGTTAGCATATTCAGTTAATGATATAGTTGTTATTTTAATAAATATATTTCAATATTTTTTTTGCTACTACTACTATTCTAGGTACTCTCATTCAAATGTTATTCACTAATGTCATGCTTTATATAAAACAGCGATAAGCAATTCGGCGTGGTGATACAAATGATTGAGAATGTACACTTTATCGGACGGAGGATATGAAACAGAAAATACTCACACACGCCCGATTGTAAAGCTTGAAAAAGAAAACAAACCAAAAAATCAATAAAAGCAAAATGGATAGGAAGAAACCAAAACTTGGAAACATGCTGTCGACTCCGATGACCTAGAACACCTAGGTCTTTCTCAGAATCTAACAAAGGGGGGTTCCCAAAGTTTGGTCACAAGATCAATTCTGCTCAGGAAGCTAAAGCTGGGGTTTTAAATCATTACCTCCGCGCGCAACTCCCTGAGAAAGACCTAAGAATCAATGAATACGATGAGATGACGTGCCTGCTGAGCTGCATGCGAATCGAATGTGCTACTATTGAACGTTCACTTTAAATTCTGTTTCCACAAAATTACCTTTGTTCCGAAAGATAGAATGAACAAACATACACATCAATAATAGTTATATAGATTTATTGGAGTAGATATTAAAATAGACAAAGTTATTAAGAAAAGGGCTAAAGAAAATCTTGTCTCCTAATAA
>JAATLQ010030999.1:0-12884 GCA_013421005.1 Heliconius erato x Heliconius himera | reverse complement strand
GAAAGACCTAAGAATCAATGAATACGATGAGATGACGTGCCTGCTGAGCTGCATGCGAATCGAATGTGCTACTATTGAACGTTCACTTTAAATTCTGTTTCCACAAAATTACCTTTGTTCCGAAAGATAGAATGAACAAACATACACATCAATAATAGTTATATAGATTTATTGGAGTAGATATTAAAATAGACAAAGTTATTAAGAAAAGGGCTAAAGAAAATCTTGTCTCCTAATAAAAATATACAAAATTTAAATCAAGCTTTTTCAGTCATAGCGAAATCTTTGTTGAATTTGATTTTTTGCCAGGTGTAATGTATTCCACAGGTCTCCTATTTGTTAATATGCAATCGATAGTCTGTTGTTATTGCGGTCATATCCATAAGATTTAAAAATTACACGATTTAAAGTGTAACCGAATGATATGTGAAATAAAAAAGGATTAAAATTTCATCTGAATCGGTAACCCGGAAGATAAACATACATTCGGACAAATAAAAATTTGCAAAAGTCTGTGGAACCAATTAAATTGCTAACAAAAATGAAGTCCAAATTGGACAAGAAACAAATACAAAAAATATAGCTAAAAAAATTGTATTACCAATGCTGCTTAAGCTGGAGTCGAGTCCGAGGAAGATGACGCTGAGGTAGGTGAGCATGCAGCCCACGATGATCAGGTTGTTTAAGTGGGGTGATGACATTTTTATGTACCTGATTGGTAATTTTGTAAAATTAAAGACCTGTTTGATTTTTTTATCAGAACTTTATTTTATTGTTACAAGTTGCTGAAAGGTTTAAGATGATTGATTTGATTTTAAACTGTTTTTATAATATTTTGTTCATATTTTCTAAAACTCATTTTCCAATATTTGATTGTAATGATTATTTGCTTTTGAATATATTTTAAAATGAAATTTAATGTTTTATAATCACACTAGCGACCACTCGTGGCTTTGCCCACACACCTTCACTAATACCACATAATTCTTTTATTATGCTGCATTTACCAACAGATTAATTATATAATTTATACATTTAATAATGTTTCGGTATTCTGAGAAAGTGCAAGCACTACGTGGCTACTTGTGAGGACGTCATCAGCGACAAGGATACCCCTTGCGGGACTCGAGCCTTGTGGCCGTAAACAGAGCTTACAACTATTTTAATTTTATATTTTCTCCAAAAGTATACGTCCAAATTACATGCTATAAAAGCCAAAGTTTATCTTCATAAAATTTCCTTGATAATGGAGTAACTTTAGCTCGTATCGTATTTTTTTAAAACATTTTTAAAGTGTTATTAAGAAAACGTATAAAAAATTGAACGTAGAGGGATTTGAACCCGTGCCTCTTTGGAAACTGTCCAAGCGCTCTGACCAACTAAGTCATACGTTCTTATAGAGCTAATCGAAATTCTTATACTATTGTTAGTCATTAGTAGCTGTCAATCATTTAAGCTCACCTCTGGTTCCTGTAATGTATATTCATAGCAAGAAATCCAGTCGCCAGCAGTATTCCCAGTACCGAACAAGACACCAACACTGCGTATATCGTTATGTTGACTTGCGTGTGCTCGATTAGACGGAGAGTTCGGTCTTTTGGGGGGTTCCTGGAGGTTTTAAGGAGAGAAAAATGATTAGCTAATTTAGATAGTGTTTCTATTGTTTTGGGTTAAGCTAGTTAAGGAATATATATGTTCTTTTTAGATATTACGACTACAGGTAGGTTTTAATTATAGAAAAAAAATATTGATTTTAGTTGTGAGTGTTTTAATAGCTTAATAATTAATTTAAGTAGGTTTCTACTTTCTAGTATGGTAGTTCTATAGTTTTTTTTATATTTGTAAATAAACTAAATGTTTAATGATTACAATACACGCTTAATGTAATGGAGTAATGTAGAAAGAAAGTTGTATAACAAAATTGAATATATTTCTGATTTTTAAAGATACTTCATAATACGTGCTTACGTATTACTTTTTGTTGTGCAAAAAAGATTTTTTGATATGATTACTAATTTTGACAATGCAATGTAGTATAATATACGTAAATATTCTATAACTCGTTTGAACATACTTTAGTTATTGTTTATTTCATAGCTATATATTTATGTACATACAAGTACAGTAAAATACATTAAAAAGGTGTAAATTTATTTATTAGTAAAAAATATTCATCAAAAGGAACCTACTTCCCAAGCCACCTAAAAGGTTCCCCTGTACCCAGATCGAGTCGATCTCTCTCCGCGCAGTACTCCCCAACCTTCACCTCTCCCGTCTCCCCCTGAAACTGCTTCAGGAGGATGGAGGCTTTACGCTCGTTGTCATAGAAACGGACTGGACCCTGGAATTCGTAGTAGGCTTAGAATATATAGAGTGTTTTGGTCTTCACCACTTTAATGAAAGCACCGTTTTTAATACTCTATAAAAGCCTAATACAATTAAAACGAAAGAGATTTTGCCAAAGATGAAAAAGTAACTTTTTCAAACAAAATAAATAATAAAATGATCGTTGTAAAAAACGCAATTTGTTAAGAATGATGACACCGATATTAACCTTACAAAGCGACAACATACGCCACATACACGAAATCGAGTCGTAGGCAGTGGCAATTCGCGATGAAGTTGAACGTTGTTTAGGTTTATTATAGAAAATAGGTAATTTCTTGTTCTGGTATGTTTTTTTGAGAGTGGAAAGTGGCAGATGGGCAACGTTTAGTAGTATTTTTGTAGATGTAGTAATCTATTCGTAACTGCGTCACATGTAATACAGTATGGATAAAAATCATGAAATGAAAATAGTAATCCTAAGTCTAAGCTGTTGAGAAATCTTGATTAACTTTTATTTGTATGGGTTTGAAATATTTTACCCTATCTAATGTAAAAAGGGGCGTTGTTACTTCCACTCTATATATTTTTTTATCTATTACTTTAGAATATTAGAAAATGGATGTTTATGTAATGTCAGATTGGGAAATATAGTAAAATTTGAGAGCGTCATGGCGCAGAGGACATTCTTATTCGAGAAAGAAGAATGACTGTGCCTTAATGAGAACGGAATGTGTCCTCTACTCGACCTGCGGCGTGAAATTAAAAAACAAAAAAAAGGAAAGAACAAAAGAAATTTAACTCACAGTAACCCCCTCAAATGTGACATTGCTTAAAGCATCCAGGAACAGTTGCTCCCACTCCTTATCTCGATACCGAAAGTCCTGCACCGTCTTCTCTTTATACTTCAATTTGACACGATGTGCCACTGTCTGGATAGCAAGTGCCATTGCCCAAATACCTAAAAAAACAATTTTACATTTAACACCAATTTTGATTGAATTTAGAAATGTGACTAAAGTTTAAGCGGTTTACTTTGCTCACCGCCAATTTTATTATAGTACACGTCGCGTATTTAATATATGATTTTTTATTAAAATTGTTTCAAGCCAAAAAATAAAAAAAAAGTTAAAATGTTTTTTAAATTTCATAAAAAAGGAGAAAAACAGAAGATAATCCACCACCAACCACCTTTACCTACCGTCATAAGTGTATCCGTGGAATCTGGAATATTCTATACCACGTCTTCGGTCGTACTCCACTTGATAGTCTTTAGCAGTCTGAAATAATAGATAATATATGGAAAAGAGAAGAAAGAAAAGAAAATATGTGCTAAAAATGTTTAATAAGTAAATATATATTTTTAGCTTCACGCTATATAGGGAAATAACGCAGCGACAGTTTAATTTATTTTATCCAATAGTGAATGTAATAGTAAAACCGCTAATATTTCTTTCAATATAGTAGTATCTATACAATATTAGCTTACCAGATGAGTACGATGAGTAGAAGTAAATATAAATACTCACAATCCCAGACACAGTGGTCTCTCCAGTAGTGGAAAGAGGTAATAGATCAGTCAATATAGTGGTGTCCAGCGCGGTGCTGAGTTCCCGCCGCGAGCACGGCGCGCGCCGCGTCCACCACTTGTTGCTGTACGTTCCCAATAGCAGCCAAGTGTACGCGCGACCGTACATCTCCAGCCTTTGAGGAAAAAAGTGTCAAATGTATTTTATATTTCATTCTGTTTTAGTTTAGATATTAGCTGCCTTAATTTAATTGCCAAATATCTGATATTCGTCAACTAAAAAATTGGTGAAATCTTAATCTATTGATCTAATAATAGATTTTTGGTATTATTTTTGATATTATATTTAAGGCTGCATTTAATAATAGAAGAATCATTAAATTGAAGATAAATTATATAAATTACGAAGCTTTTTTGTATTTCTATATATCTTTGCGGTTATTAAAAAAATTAAAAGAAAGCTGGTAGTAAGAAAATATAGATATACCAGTACATATATTCATTAGTTGATAATCAATATAACAATACCCGGTGTGGTTGGTTCCACCAACCAAAATACAACGTTAAAAATATAAATTCCCTTACTTATAAGCTTCACAGAATATATTCAATGCCCAGGTCTCGTTAAAGTTGCCCAAAATGATCCTCACGTCCTTCTCTTTGAGTTTAGACAGCGCTGTCTTAACTTCAGTGGCAAAACTTTGAGATTCGTCAACTAGGAAGTTGGCTGAATCTAGATCTGCTAGTAAACGATTATGTGCCTAAAAAATAAAATATATTTAGGTTCCTTATGAAAATGAATTGGTAATTTCAAGGCAGAAGAAATCTAGTGTTAAGACACTCTATTCCCCACTTACCGCCTAAATCTGGGGGCATTGCATGTTGAGTGGCGGAACTCAACATTACACTTTGCCTCGACACCAGAGCAAAGAAATGGCCATATAAATTTAAATAAATACTTCATTTCCTCGAGTGGCAATCGAACCCTCCACCAGTCGCGTTTACAGTCACTCTTTGTGCCCCTGCGCCACGACAGGCCTCATCTTTACTATTCTGTTTTTATAAAATAATTTTAAAGTTAATTCCATACAGGTTGTATACATTTAGTGTGAAATGGGAAATGTTGGTTTGAAACCAAAAACCAACACTTAAAAAACAGACATTAAAACAGTTTTATTAATTGTGTTGGTATGGTGCTACGAATCTGTCATGTTAAAACTTTAAAAGCACATAACTTACCAAAGCATATCTAGGTTCATTCTGGTAAATAGTTCCAACTCTTGTCCAATTAAAATGTTCCAAGAGTCTTATACGAGGCATGTTAAAGGCGTTCTCGGATGGCACGATACGGAAGAAATTGGGGAATGCTTCCTTTGTGAACATTGGATGTGTGTCAGCGTATGAGAGCTGCGAGAAAATGTTCTTATTCTTTTAGTTTTTATCATTTAAGACTAGCTAGGTAAGTAAAAATGTTTTGATATTCACAAAAAACAATTGAAACTATTTTGTATTGAGAAAAATAATGCGTAAATCATGTCTATTAGATGAATGATATTAATCTGATGATTCTAATGATCTAATAAATATTTTTCATAGCTTAAGCAGTATCCTCCATGAAGCAAGGTAAGCAAAGAAAACCTAATGTCGAGGCATTCGATTCTTAAATAACTATTATATATTTTTAATTGTGGTAGTAGTTTACTGTGAAACCTTAGCTACCTATTTTCAAAACCTAGAACATTAGCTTTGTCTTTTTTCATACAAATTAACGGTTTAGTTTCGTAATAGAGATCAACACGAACGGAAACTATCGCTGTATTTATAGCTGAATTAATTGTTGGTACTAACTTCGATTTTAAACCTACGCCACTACTAACCTATAGTCCTAAAAATATTGTTTACGTACCCAACGTACGTATCGTACGCATCGTTCTGCTTACATGACATTCTGTAAGGAACTGAGTTTCGGATATATATTTCGAACGGTGGATAACGGAGTGACCTACCATTTTATGACTGATCTTTGTTGATGTCAAAAAATAAGATACTACCTGTGTAAGATGCCAGTGTTTGGAAGCCTTAGCTATAGGATCGGTAACGTGAGTGCAAGCTGCACCAAAGAGCATCAGCTTGTGTGGCCCGCTGTGCATCATGTCGAAGAATGACTTGACGCCCACTGCTGCATTGCACTGGTGGAATTTAATAGTAGATTTGATTAAAAAAATTTATGAATACTTCATAGCTTATCATAAGCAAAATGATAGCGGATAGTAAATAGAGATTTTTTTTTATTTTATACATTTAACAAGGACGTAGTGCGTTGTTGTAATTAGTTATAACAAATTTAAATATTAAAATTTCAAATTTGATAAAGATTTTCTGCAACTTTCTTAGCTTTTATTACGTGTATACTAAGCGACCGCCAAAACGATGACTTTTATTATCTAACAGAATGATACTAATATGTACCTCTTTGATTACAACTCAAAATACTTATCATGTATAGCAGTGATTCTCAACCTTTTTTTTTGTTGCGCCACATATTTAACGATTTCAAAATTTGGCGGCACACAAAGAGAAATTAATTACTACAACACACTGCATAAATAGTTTATGACAAAAATTTTAAAATTTTAAACGAATTTATTTATTTGTGGATTTAAATATATATTCATGTTAAAAATATTTTTCGTTTTAAATGATATAATTTAATTATATTAACATTATTATATAGTTGCGAAATTTGGCAGCACACTTTTGAAATTTGGCGCCACACAAAAAGAATGAGAATTACTGATATATACAGATATGTTACCTCAGTATCATTCCACCACATATGGAGTCTGTAGTTCCTCAGTACGGAGTCGTGCTCGTTGACGTGGTCGAGCGCCAGCTTCACGCTCGGCATCACGCCTCGACCTACAGCGGTTTTAGCATAGCTTTGGTACTTAGCTCTTTGGGGAAGAGGACAATTTGGGTAAATCTAATATTAAAGTACAAAAACCTCTGGAACTTTTTTATTTTAATAAAAATTGAGTAAAATATTTCTCTTCACACGGGGAGAATATTAAAGACAAAATTGTCAAAATATAATACAGAAAACATTCATGATTTCTTCAATTTTCATAGAAATCCTTGTACTAGGTTAAGTTATATATAACAGCTTAGGTAAGGTTTTCTTTTTTCAGAGCGAAAAAGTTATAATCGAATCAAACCTATATGCGAAAAATTTTAATCAAAAGTTAAACACGCTTGAAAGAGATTAAAATATAAAATTTATAAGTACTAGTAATAAAAGCTCGCCGAGATTAATATTAAGTCTCCAGAATCCATTCAAAAGCTTATTAAGCTCTCGTCAGGTTACTCTAAATATTATACAGCTTTTATAAGTTTGTTGTTCGTAGCATCTTCGTAGTACTAGTACACAACTTTGCTACTCTACGAGAATTAGAAATATTAATCTATTTAATTTATTCGTCTAACATATTTTTTTAACCTCACGTCCTATCCCGCACAGGGTAGGCAGAGAGAACTTGGAAACTAAGTGTTAAGACGCTTCTGTTTCCCACTGGAGATATTTCGTGTTGAGTGGTGAAATTGAGTTTCACTTTTTGAGTTTCGCCACTTTTAACTGTTTATCAGAACGAAGAAAGGAAAATTATTGAAACAATTTTCATTTCCTCGAGTGGGATCGAACCCACGACATGTGTCGTCTACACACTTGTTGGCACAAGCGACTTGTGGCTTGGCTAAGTAACATTTTTTTTTAGTATTTTTCTAATTCTAAATACTTCCTAAGGTTGCTTAAAGCATTATCTAAAGATACCAGTGTTCGAGTTCTCCACTCCCTTGCCGAACGGGAAGAAGCCCGCGATGTACACGTCTGTGCGGCGGTTGAGGATTGCGTCCAAGTTGGGTTTTTGAGGCACACTCTTCACTTGGTCAAGGGTTAATAGGATAACCAAGATTTTCATAGTTTCTATAGGAAATACAAATGAATCTGTTAAATTTTAAACCGTGTTCCCTTCCACGGAAGTCGGGCTGTAGCTGTCTGACTGTACGTGGTGGTTATGAATTCGATTATCTTTTGGGCAAATGTCTGGGTTTTTCAACTTAAAGAGAAAACAATTAGATAAAGTTGAGGATTAAATATACATTAATAAATTTGCAACAAATTAATTTACATTTAAATTGGGTCGAAGTAGGGAAGTAAGATAGCACTGCTATTTTTTTACCTACAAATCATGATGCAGGATGAGTAAATATCAAAAGTATGTAAAAGCTGTAGCAGTGGTCTTGCTTCGCTTTGTTAGTAGTAGGTAGTTATGTACACTTTTATTGATAAATTTGTTAGGTGAACATATCCAAAAAAATTGTATTAATACTTTAAACTTGAGTCTTGAAGAAAATATGATTGTGTCAATTTTTTTTAGCCCCAATTGATTTAAGAAAAATTTATTTTTTTAAGAAATGCAATTTTTAATTATTTATTTAATTCTTCGATTCGAAATAAATGATATAGATATATTTTGTATCTGTTATTATGAATTGAGAGTTTCATGCTGTATGCCGCTCACAGCAGAGCGGGCAGGCAGATGGAAACTACTGTTAAGAGATTCCGTTCCCTACTTTTCGCCGAATTCTGGAGGCATTGCATGTTGAGTGACGGAGCTCAACCCCGCACTTTGCCTCGACAACAGAGCGAAAGAATGAAAATATTAATGTAAATAAATACTTTATGTCCTCGAGTGGGGATCGAACCTAGAACCAATTGCGTTTACAGGCACACGTTGTGCCCCTACGCCACAACTGGTCTTAATAAAATAAATTTAGAGCGAGAAACATTTTTACTATAATACATAAAATTTATAAATTAACGCTAAATAAGTGAAAAATATATTATAACTTTATGAATAAAGGTTATTAAATCAGGAAATCTATTTTAAATGTTTTTCAAATGATAAACATATCACACAATAAGACAAAACCAATTATACATATATAAATAATATATTTATTATAATGTGTAATATGCAATGTACTCTCTTCCCTGCAATATAACCCACAATAATGCATACATTATACCATAATTGTGTTGTAAGTAATAATTTTATTAAATATCGACAGCAAAGTTTTTTTAAAATCAAACTACTTTAATCAAACTAAGTACAATAAATTTAGATATTTTATTTATTAAATGATCTAACGTTCATGCCTCAATTATAACAAAATATAAATTTCATTACTATAATAACCAACATCTCACCTGCCATCGTATTAAGACCTTGCCTATAATCTATTATAGATATATATGTATAATAAAAAAAAATCACTATATCAAACTGTCAGTTCGTCACAAATCCTTCACTGTACCACTCATTAGAACTTTAGATATTAATATATACTTGTTACAACTCATCTCATAGGTAAGACGCCTCACTGAAACCACAGTTTCAGCCTGAACAAGATTTAACTACTTTTATATACATTTCAATACATTTTAACTCTTGTATAAATAATATAAGATTGAAAATCGCTTATCACGTTTCTTTGATAACATACACAATAGGTATTATGTACTATATTAATTCTAAAAGAATTTATATTCTTACACGAAAGTACAAGGTTCAATTTTAAATGAACATGTGATTACATAAGGTAGAGTTGCGTGAACCAAGTTGAGCAAATAGACAGAATTAGGCTTTGCCGGGGCGAATCGATAGAGGGTGGGCTTTTTTATAGTGCTGGTCGCGATTTATATCGACGTTTTTATTTAATACTAATATTTTAAAGAATAAATTGCGTATAATTTTGAATAGCAAAAACAGCTATAGTGAAATGACCAGGTAGACCTAGAGAGATAATTAATAAATGTTAAGGTGTTTGTAGAGATGATATTATATGTCAAGTGATGTTGTTGGCGATTATGATATTTCAAAATAAGACAAATATTTATGGCTCGCAAGTTTGGATTTCCTAACCCAAGGAATATTTTTTTTTATTTCATCTAATATAAGTATACAAAATCTTAGTCGAAAAAACCTAATGTATACAAAGAAGATGAATAAACACCGTGCTCAAATGCAACACCTATCATACACAATAGTTACAAGTAAAAAAAAAATAATTTATTTATTTATTATTATTATTTTACTATTTAGACACTTCGAAAATGGTAAATAGCGTGTTGAGTAGCGGACCTCAATGCTGCGCTTTGTCTTGTTACCAGAGGAAAGAAATGAAAATAAATAATTCGTTCGAGTAGAAATAGAACCCACAACGTTGTTCAAACATGTTGTTTTTAGCATGGATTAGAATTTTATAATGAACTTATAGTGAGTAATTTTTTTTCTATGTTGATTTAAGGCATTACGCAAATAGAAATAAATTTAATGTATAATATAGAAATAATGTATAACATATTATAGAATATCGAATTTTTCAATCACTAAAAAAAGGTTGCCCGCGCATGCGGTTCACTTATATATGTTCTACGCATGACTGAACATAGTCCCAGTGCGTCAGCATTGTATCAAAAATTCATATTAATTCATAAATTTTTTTCTCAAAATATGTATTTTATATTACGGCAAATATAATGTAGAGAAGAAACTGAAAAAATAAATATTTATATTTTATATCACTGTATATTATAATATAACTTTCAGAAAACTTATAAAAATAAATATGTACTTAATATTTCAATTTGAAATTTATTTAGTCTTATATTTCTTAAAAAATTTATAAATTAAAATAAATATTTTCAATAATGAATTTAGGACTTAAATATATTAAGGCGGTATTATTCAAACACAACGTGATTATTAATATTTTCAGTAAAGTAATATCAACCATTTCTACTTATAAATAAGATACAAATTCTGAAAACTTTTACTATAATTGACATTTCTAATTAGACGTTGCCATTTATATAAAACCGTTTCGTTTTCATCAGACAAATCAGTCTTTAAATGTAGATAAGTATTAAAAAAATATACCTCGAGTATTTAATATATGACATAATAATGTTTAAAGTCTTTTTAGTTTTATTATAGTTTTTATTTTGTATAAAATGAGTAATAAAATTAATATTTTTTTGAAAATTGCATTCCTTTACACGTATTACCAAAAGAAATTGAAAAGTTCCACATAAGCTGAGTGACGCTGACAACACCGTCATAATACGTGGCCCGTAGGTTGTGTGTGATAGATGTGTATTGTTTATATTTTTTGTCATTGAATTTCGCTAAAATATATAGTAGAAGCCGTGAGTATTTAATATTTAATTACTAAAGTGTAATTCTACATTAAAATTAAAAGAGACATCATTGTTGATCTAGGATAATTTTATCATCAAAAATGAGACAGCAGCTGTCAAAGTAATGTTAGATGATTTCTCTGCAATTTATTTTGCTTTTCTAAGTGTATATTACTTGAGATTTAACTAATTATTTACCTTATGTTACTACAATCTCCTCACATTACATATATCTAATTGGAAATAGTGAATTCATAGCTAAATTACTTATTATTTTTAAGAACAGTTGTCAACTATATCTAGCTTATAAATAAGATTTTCATTTAATTTATTTGAAAATATTCTTATAAAAATTATACATCAATTTTAATGTGATACTACTCTCTATAAAATAATCTTATTAAAATAATATCGTTTTGTTTAATAAAATGCTGACAGCAAATATTTGATTTCACTATTGAACCCTAGTAAAAAAAATAAAATAATATTAAGATAAAGTATTTTAATGTCTGTCTATGCATTTAGATATTTGTATTTACACAACTTTTTATAGTTAGTTCTAAATTGTGTGACACAGGTCATTATATAATTATTATTTTACTTATTAGTTAGTTTTTATCACCATTTTCAGTATATCATTAGATGCTATTAATGTGTTGAGCTTAGCATACAATTAACTATTACATAATGTATAAATAAGTTATAGGTTTATTTATTAATATCAGCAAATCTTATGTTTAAATATTTTTTTTAAAAAGTTAGTACAATAGAGTATGTTAGCTTTTTATATTTATACCTTTATACTATATCCTGCATGTACAAAGTAGAGGGAGCCTAATATATGTGTAATGTATTGTGTAAGACACTCAGTGTGGCCCTCTGCTAATATGCGGGCAGTAAAATGCTAAAAGCTATTTAGCCAGATGATGATGATATTTATTGATTTTGAATATATATTTTTAAAATTAATTTATGTTTTACACAATTGACTTTGTATTTATTTTTATATATGCAACAAATTGGAAGTGCATTTTTATGGCTTTAAAACTGTTAACTGTTTTAAACAAGTATAAGCAAAACATTTATATAGGTTCTTATTTATTAACTTTAATAACCTACATTTTATTCTCTTGAAGGGAATGCGTTGTAATTCATTCTATTTCCATCCATTCTATTTTGTAAAATCACCTACAAAATAAATTTGACAATAAATTGCTGTAATATTTAGCTTGATTATTTATGTTTTATATATGATTTCTTTTTTTTTAGATAACTAGGCTTCAATCAAGATGATGAACCCACAATATCCACCCCCTGGGCAAAATAACAATGCACCAAGCAATCCACTGGGATTTCCTCCATCTTCCCAAGATTATAATGGCATCCAAAATGCTAATATTTATAGCCAGATGCAACCGAATGGACCTCAGATGGACATGTCTGACAAGATGCAGAATCTTAATTTAAATGGACCACAAGGTGCAAATATACCTTCATCTCAGTTACCACCTGGTCAATTTCCAGCTTCTAATTTCCCACCAAGTTCCAATTATGGTGGACAGTTGCCTCCTGGTATGAAACCTCCATCTCAGCAGGGCAGACCCCCTGTGAGCAGTGCCCCTCAACAATTTACATCTATGAACCAAAATTTCTTACCTCCTTCGTCAACTCCAGGACTTGTATCACAACCGCAAGGTTTTGCACCCAATCAACAGTTCCAGCCTCCTGCATCTATGCAACAACCAATTCAAAAACCACAGTCAAATCAGGCTC